>WEKY01062672.1:715696-735569 GCA_013390045.1 Picathartes gymnocephalus
CAGTGCAGGCCCCAGTGCAGGCCCCAGTGCAGGCCGCAGTGCAGGTCCCAGTGCAGGCCCCAGTGCAGGCCCCAGTGCAGGCCCCAGTGCAGGTCCCAGTGCAGGCCCCAGTGCAGGCCCCAGGCTGCCTCTGTAACCCCGAAGGGGCAGGACAGGGAATTGTCCATGCTCTAATGCTGGCTGGCCTGCAAGGTGGAGCAGGTTTTTCCCTCCTGGCAAGTTTTTCCCGAGCTTTTGTGGATGCTGCTGTGGTGCTGGGTCAGGAGTTGGAGCAGTGTCAGTTATTTACACTCATTTTCTCCCGGGAGGGGAAATGCTTTGGGAACATCCTCTGCTCCCCAGGCTCCTGTCAGCAAAGCAGCCCCAAACACAAGCCACATCCCCTTCCAGCTGGGTAAATGTCTCCCAGGCTTCTCAGAGACCACCCAAGCCTCTAGAATCTTCCAATGCACCACCCTTGCACCCCTCCAGACACCAGCTCAGCCCTGCCAAAACCCTGCCCTTTCTCCATGGGGAAATACAATGACCCATCTGGATATATATTCCAAGTTAACCCAGGAGAAGTAGATCTGGGACCACCTGGAGTGGGGGAAAACTCTCCATGGCTTCTGTCCTGATCATCCCTCCACTCTGTCCCACCTGGAATGCACTCTGGCACTGCTGGATCCCATGCACCAGCACTGGTACAGTGGAGGGTGATGCTGCTGCTGCCACGACTCTTGAAAGCAAATCCTTCACTGCACACCACTTCCAGCTTGTCTCCGTACCCGTAAACCTCTCTCACTTGCCATGGGTGCAAGGGATTTCCATTTGGGATGTGTGGATCTGGGCAGGAAATTCCTGGGAAATGCCAAACCAGCGAGTGTGAAACCATGGCAAAGCCAAGGGGTGACAGGAGATTTGTTGTGAAGACAAGGACGGATGTTTTGTAGGACACAGACACATCATGACATTAAACCTGCCCCAAAAGCATCCCTGGGCTTTCCTGGGGAGTGGGATGTTTGTAGCCCACCCTCAACACCAGAACGGATTTTTCCAGAGGTGCAAGGGACTGGAAAACAGAGCTGGTAAATGAAGCAAAGAAAACTCTGCAGCTGGGGAATAAATCCAAGGAACTCCAGAGTCAGCACAGACCAAGCTGGGCCCCTGGAGCATCCCCCTGTCCCCCAGGCAGTCCCACCCCACGTGCAGCTCCTTCCCACATTGGGGCAGCCACAAATCAGCCCCAGGCACTGACTTTCACACGGAGGAGGGGCTTCACTCCACACAAACTCGGGCAGGCAGCTGATGTTCCAGGTGCTTCCCCCCGTGCTGAAGTGGTGGCCCTGCCGGCACTCGTAGGTGACCACGGTGTCCACAGGGAACAGGTTCCCAGCCAGCCTGGCTTTCACAGCATTCCTCACTTCTGGAGGGTCATCACAGCTGCCTGGGGGTGAGACACCAGTTTAGGGACAGTGCCAGTGGGACATCACAGGGCCTGGGACAGAGGGAATTTGGGTAGAAATTCTGGGCTTGCATTGCTCATTCTGAAATGCATTGCATCATCCAGGTTTAGGAAGGGTAAAGAGGGAAGGCAAAGAAGACAAATGAAGATATACAAATATTATTTGAGAGAGACTTTTCACGAGGACATGGGGTGACAGGAAAAGGGGGAAGGGCTCTAAGCTGAAGGAGGAGGGGTTTAGATCAGATATTGGGAAGAAATTCTTCCCTATGAGGGTGATGCCCAGAGCAGCTGTGGCTGCCCCATCCCTGGAAGTGTCCAAGGCCAGGCTGGACAGGGCTTGGAGCACCCTGGGACGGTGGAAGATGTCCCTGCCCATGGCAGGGGGTGGATGGGATGGGCTTCAAGGTCTCTCCCAACCCAAACCATTCCGTGATTGTGTGATTTCGAACTGCGTAGCAATTTTCACTGTTACAACAATATATAATTTCCAATCAAGTTGATGCTGTCTGAGCAAGGGGGGGTCCCAGGGGCTGCTGTCCCTGCACACTCACTGCGCTGGCAGAGGGGCAGGGGGGGCTCCCAGAGGTTGCTGTCCCTGCAGGTGGAGGCCCCAGTGCCACTGAGGCTGTAGCGGAGGTCACAGTCGAACACCACGGTGTCCCCAAAGGTGTAGTCGGGCCGGTACCCGCTCAGCAGCTTCCCATTCTCCACCCTTGGCTGCTTACAGGTCACCACTGTGCCAGGGAAAGCACACAGGGAATCAGCTGTGAGGCTCCGCAGGGGAGAGGAGGGTTTGGCAAATGTCCCCATCGCCTTTTGCCACCAAGAAGGCTGGAAACGGCCAGGACACCCAGCAGGGTGACAGGGTGGTTTTGTACGACTTGCCCCATGTTAGATAAGGGGTTTTTTTTAAGGTAAAGCATGAAAAGAACACAGGGGAGGCAGCAGCAGGTATCCCAGCAGGTATCCCAGCAGGTATCCCAGCAGGTTTGGGAATTTTTGCAGGTATTCTGATTTACAGCAGGTGAGAGGCATCACCTGCCCTGTTAACACAGTAAAATCCCACTCCCACGTCCCTGCTGATGTGGTGACAGAGCAGGGAGACCCTAATTCCAGTCACAGCTACCAAACCCAGAGGGTCCCACCTGCAAGAGGTGGTTCAGTTCCAGCAGGATGAAGCAGAGAGGAGATTCCAAGGGAGGAAACAGCAGAGCAGGGGCTGGTGGGAGCAGCTCACCTTTGCATTCCGGAGCTGGGCTGCTCCACACGCCGTTCAGGTTATCCTTGGTTGTGCAGAAAATGGAGGCCTCTCCCACCAGGGAGAAAGGTCTCTGTCCCCACCTGGGGCTGTGGCACCAGTAGGTGACAGATTCCCCGTACGCAAAAAGCTCCTTGTCCACCCCACTGTGCTGCCCATTCTCTATTTCTGGAGGGGGTGCACAGGGAATCGCTGTGGGAGAAGGGGAAGATGGTCATGGGAAGGAAGAAGAAGAGATAAAAATAATTTAATTTGTTTTAAACTAAAGATCTGGCCAGAAAAAGGTGGAAACAGAAGGTGGAAGAAGGGTTAGAAATCAAGGGCAGGTCTGGAGGAGCTGCACCAGCCCCAGGCTCTGACTGGGCACTGGGGGTTTGGGATATCCTGAGCTCAAAGGCAGCTGCATCACTCCCAGAGAGTAAATAAACATTTCTGCAGAAAGGGAAACACCAATTAAAAATGTCTTTCCAGGCTCCACCATGCACTGAGACACCAAAATCCTCAGCAGAGCAACCCAACAGCTTCTTTATCCAGCCCCAGTCACATCCCAGATAATTAAAGAATAGATAATTAGGGAACTCTGCTTACCCTCACAGGTGGGAATATCTCTGTTCCAGACCAGAACATTATTTCTAACCACACATTCAATCTCAGAGTGTCCAATCAGTCTGTACCTGTGTGAGACAGGGGAGAGGGAATTCTTCCACAAACTCAGTCCTGAAGTTTTACCCATAACATCACCACCAGGATGGTTTGGGCTCCTTTGTCAGAATTCCAGCAGATCAGAAATTGGCCAGCAGTGTCATTTTCTCAAGGACACACCGACTTTTGACAAAAGCATTTTTTAAACTAAAAAAAAAAGATACCTTTCTAAGGAAAAGCATCTACTCTATCAACAGCTCTGAGCTCAGTATTCATGTCTTTCCTTCAAAAAGACACTGAAACTTTGGGAATGGTTTGGAAGGAGCCAAGAGGGTGAGTTTGGGAAGAGCTGCCTCAAAGCAGGAGATTAAGGCACTCACAGTCAGTCACAGCTCCCAAAGGAAAGTTTCAGCCAGGGTCTGCAATTACCTACATGGGGGAGGCTCTGACAGCAAAGGGGGGAAAAAACTTTGGAAAACTGGCTGGAGAGGAAGAAGCCCTGTGGCCCAGGTGCTCCTGGCTTACCCAGCGTTGCAGGTGAAGTTCACAATGGAGCCAAAAGTGAACGCTGCAGGCAGGACCAGTCTGCCTTGGGCTGGCTCCCCGGGGTAGGTGCACCTCTTGGCTGGGGACAACAGGGCTCCAGTCAGCGCCCAGCTCAGCTTCATGGCAGGAAAGCCAAAGATTCCCCCAGTTCTGAGCCAGGGGACGGATCAGAGACCTCCAGATCTCCCCCCCGACCCCAAGTTATTCCGTGATCCACGGTGCTGGCCAGATCTGCCTGCTGAGCTGCTGCCCCTGGGGTTTGCAGCGACCCATGGCAGCGTCCCTTCCCAGCTAAAGGATCCTCCCTCTGCGGGTCAAACGCCTTTTTAGACCCAAGAGTTGAAAATGGCTGAGCAGAAGGACATCCTTTGAGTCAGCAGTGAAGCACAGCCAGCAGCAGAGCTGATTTCAGCTCCTGCCAGCACCCAGAGGAACAAAACCAGCGCTGTCCCTCACTGGGGGTCCAGGGCTCCCTTTGGATGCTGCTCCAACAGAAGGAGCTGGCAGCATCAGCAAACAAAAACAAAAGCCACAGAACCACAGAATGGTTTGGGTTGGGAGGGACCCTAAAAACCATCCTGTCCCAACCCCAGGGCGGGGACCCCAAGCCCTCCCAAAACACACTCACGTATGCAGATGTCCTTCGGTCCATGCCACGCCCCGTTCACCCCACACACGAGGACGTTTGGAGTGTGAGCATTTCTCCCGAAGCCTGGCCGACAGACGAATTCCATCCTGTGGCCATGGGGGAACCTCTCGGTGCCCTGGAGCGGCTCCTTGGGCTCTGCCGACAGCGAGCGCGGCGGGGGAGCGCAGACACCTGCGGACACAGACCCTGCCAGGAACAGGCTGGCAGCAAAAGCAGGGGCATTTCAGCCCTGATGCGCCCTGGCAGGACCCCTCAGTGCCCAAAGGCTCCTCAGAGCCACAAGAGAAGAGGAGAAGTGCAGCCTGTGGCTGGGGATGGCTGTGGCCGGCAGGGATCGCGAGGAGATTCACCCACCCAAGTCCTGCTCCTCACACCTCACCCAAAGGATGGACACAAAGCCCTGATGAAGCATTTCTTCTCCCCATTTAGTATAAATTATGGCACTTTTTCAGCTAAAATAGTTTTGTGTCTGCTTCCCACAGAAAGGGGTAAAAAGGCAAAGGAAGAGGGATTCTGCTCCCAAAGGTTTACTGAGGCCTTGAAAGACAAAAGCGATGAGGAAAGCAGAAGGATCCAAGTCTTGTAAAAGCCAGGAGAAGGTTTTCCTTCAGGGGCTCTTATCTCATCCTGATGGACTCGCTCACTTACTGTGGACAGTCACAAAGAGAGCAGCAGAGAGGAGTGACCCAAGGACAGCAGCACAGCTCCTCTGCCTCCCCAGCCCCAAGGCTGACATGTTTATTCCTGCCTGGAGATCCCACAGATGTTACCACATTCCCTTCCTGGGCCAGATATCTGTGAAGACAGCAGAGGAGAATTTAGGGGTATTTGCACTCAGGGCAAGCAGAGCTCATATGCACAGGTCTGATTTCTCCATCCCTGAGCAGTTCCCACAGTCACAGGAGAGGAGCAGAAGGAGCAGGAGCTGAATTTCTTTTCTGGAAACTTATGGGTAAAACACTTTATTTGTAGTAATAAATCTCTTGGAAGTAAATTCCTAGACACATGAAAGTCTGCTGGAGTCACCAGTAGAGTTTCCCAACAATGAATTACCCTCAGGGAGAGAGAGAAGTATCTAAACAAAAAGTTCCATCAGTTCTCTGCAAATATTACCTGAGTAAAGCTGTAAAACTCGCAAGTCAATCAAACCAAACTGCTTTACAAAATGGAATTTAAGTGCAATTTGCACTCATCTGGCACCCCTAGGGATCTGTAAGACCCTCTCTGTGTTATCCAGGGTCATTCATGAGCCTGAACCCTCCCAAAGTTCCATAAGCTCCAAGTCCCTCCTGGAAATGAGGGTCCCTCTCTCTGCTCCCTGCCCCAAACCCAACACTTCCCGCGGCTGTTCCACTCCTCTGCCTTTCTTGCAATCCTTGTCACACCTCCTGGTTTAACCTGATTTAATTTCCCGACCTTGGTCCCTGCTGGAGTTGCACAGAAGCTCCAGTCCAGTTCCCAGGAGCAGCACTTGGAGCTGCCTGGCTGGGAATTGTCTTACCTGGAGGCGTGGAGCAGGAGATGGAGAGCCCTGGAGTGGTCAGCACTTGCAGGATGAAACAAGGACTGCTCTCCTCCAGCTCCCCAGGCTCCAGCCCCAGCCAAAGGAGGAGTTTTGTAACGCCCACATGCTCAGATTTGGCCCCACGGAGAGAAACTTCAATTCTGCAGAAAGCAGAGCTGGCCCGTTGACCCATAAATCATTAACTCCTCCCGAGCAAGGAGTTTATTCCACCCACAGGGCAAAACACTACAAAACTGAATGCAACCCAAGCAGATGTTGAAATTGTTTGGTTTTTATGTGTGGAGGTGCCAAGTCTTTCAAATAATCCTTGCTGAGCTGCTCCACTGGGCAGCAGCAGCACAGGGACCTCGGGCACAGTGTGGGGTGTGCTCAGGAGAGCCCCAGGGCTGGGCCACCCCCAGTTCATCCCCTCTGACCTCAGAAACCCAGGGACAGCATTCCAAAAGGGGTTTCTCCATCTAATTCCACCAAAGCACCACCAGCTGGAGCTCAGCAGCACAGGAGGTCCTCGGAAGCATCGCTGGGAGCTGAACCCGCAGAGAATTCCAGAATGGTTTGGTTGGAAAGGACATTAAAGTTCAGTTCCATGGAAACCCTGAGATTCCTGGAAACCCCAAACTCAAGTAGCTCCAGTAAAAACACTCTTAAAACTGAGAAGGGGAACAGCAGTAGGGTTGAAGATTCCCCATTTCCCACTCAAATTCCCAAACCCAGAACACCTGCCCACGCCTGCAGCCCCTCTTCCTCCAAACATATCCCTGAGCTCCCCAAAAAGCCAGCACGCAGCGGAGAGTGAGAGCAAACAATGGAAAAGCACAGAGGAAACGATCTGTGGTTTTTTCAAGTCTCTTTATTGTAAATAAACACCGACAGATATTTATGCTCAAGTGCACAGAGCACACAACACACAGCGCGAGCTGACGAACGCTGCAGCATTTTAAACCTAAGAAAAACAATTAGAAGGGCAGCAGAGCAGGGGAGTTTGCACGAAGCTGGGTAAGACCCCCCTCACCAAACACTCCAGGCAGAGCTGCAGCTGCAAACGGCACCCAGGAGCAGGGGGACAGCAGGGGTGGCACTGGCACTGCTCACCCAGAGCCCCCCAGAGGGGTGAGGCTTGGGGACACCGCCCAGGGCAGGTGGCTCTGGGCACGCTGGTGCCAGCCCTCGCTCAGCTGCTCCTTGGCACCCTGGCCAGGCTGCTCCCTGCCACCCACCCGAGCTGCCGGGAAGGGGACACCTGGCAGAGGTGACAGCTCTGAGGTCACAGCCAGTGTACACAGAGCAGCCAGCCAGGCTGGCTTTAACTCTTTTCCTCTATTTTCCAGATTTTCCCAGAGATGGAGCAGTTTCAGCCCAAGTGCTCCTTTTTCACAGGGCCAGGCAGCTCCCACTGAAGGCGACAGCAGCCACTGTCCCCACCTTTGCTGCTTGAATCAGAGGGACAGAAAGCCAGGGGGTCCCAGAGACCCCCCACTCGTGGGGAAATGCTCAGGAAGGTGCCAGGGCCACATCCACACCTCCAAATCCACCTCCTCCTGCCCAGCCCATGACACCGATCCCAGCCCGAGCTGCTGCTGAGCTGTTCCAGCAGAAACATCTCAGAAACCCCATTGTGCAACGTTTGTTTATTCTGGGGTGTTTGCACTCACAGTGCCAAGGAAATCAGGTGGTTTCAAGGAAATGCCTGGCACAGGGAGCTGCCAGGAGATGCCCACTGGCATCACCCCAGCCCTGCAGCCCCCAGGGCTCAGCAGCACCCTCAGGGCAAAGATCTGCTCCCGAATCTGCTGCTGCTCTGCTCCAGACACGTTTCATTTAAACCACACACCTCCTCAAGGCTAAAATGCAGCAGGAAAAAGCTTTAATTAAAGCACTGAGGCACAAACGCTGCAGAGAAGGATGAAATTCCATCCAACAGCCCCAAAAGGGACCCACTCCATGGGAATAAGGGACCCCCAGCCACTGATCCAGACTGCAAAACACCTGATTTTCAGCATGGATTAAAAAAAGTCACGACCACCAACACATCAACAGCGACATTCACAAATCCCAGCAGGTAAAAATACAGATTTTTGTCTCCTTACAATCATTTACTGCTCAGTGATATGAACGTAATGAACTCTTCAGAGAGTTATCCCAGCATTTTGTGTGTAAACATCCTACAGTGCATTTTCCACTCCTTTTTTTTCCACAGAGCAGGAGGGGTTTGGTCAGAGCTGCCAGCCTGATAAGGACAGGGTTGTGCGTTCAGAGCATTTTGGAGTGTGACAGTGAGGGCTGCCACAGATGAGCTCTAAATCTCTTCCTTCAGCATTTAATATTATTTTTTCTGGTTTATTTCTAAGCATAAAAAAATTTAAAACCCAAGACCACACCTGGGGGGAAAAGCCTGCGGAGGAAAACTAATTAAAATTCAATTTCTCACCATCAAATTTCACCCCTCTGTGGCACAATTGCTTTAGATCGACACATTCTTCTGCTCCTCAGAAATCCTGAGGGGTCCAGATTAGTGCCTTGGTCCTCTCTATCTCAGTTTTATCAAATTACAGCCCTGGGAGTGTTTAAAACAACCAAGTTTGAGCCCAAAATGCCCAGGTAAGCCTCAAGTTCTGAGGGTTGCTGAGCTCCTCCACAGCCAGGGCACAATTTCCCTGCTGTGGGTACATCCAACATTTATTTACACATTTAAAATAAGCAAAATTCTGGGGCCCAGAATTGCTCAGATAAATCCTGGAGTCACCTGGGAACAGCAGGTCCAGGACAGCCTCCTGCTCTGCACCCAAATGTTCCTTTCTTCACCCAAACTGAGGGTCCTGCCCTTATTGCAAGAACAGCTGGAGTGGGGTAAAATGGAGTTTGGCAAAATGCAAGTCAAGACTTGTGGGAGAGAACTGAAAATTTGGGGTTTGGCGGGGATTTAAGGAAAGGATTTAAGTTAAGACACATCCACACAGAGCTGTGCTCTAAAGCCTAAAACAGCTTAAAACTATGAAAGGCAGCACTGGGAACATTCACAGCTTATTCACGGGCAAGTTAAAAGCTTCTTGTGGGCCTAAAATTTGGTGTATTAAAAAGAAAACTGGTAAAAACCTTGTGCTTCCTGCACACCTTGCCCGGGAGCCCTGCTGGACCCAGCCACGCTCCTCTTTTCTGGGGTGAATGGATAAAATATCCTTAAAATGCAGGAAAAATGAGTGAGAGGATGAAGTTTAGGTTGGGATGAGGAGCTGGGGTGGGATTTACAGCAGTGGGAGCTGTGCTGCTTGCAGAGAGGGACAGGAGGGTTTATTCCCACCTGTCCCTCCCAGGAGGCAGCCCATGGGATGGATGTGCTGACCTGGGTGTCACATCCAAGCAAAAGCCTTCCCAGGACAAAGGAACTGGCTCAGACTGGGGGGATTCACACCAGCACTCATGGAAGGAAAGCCAAACTCTACCTGGAGCTCCCTGGATGGCTGAACAACAGAAAAAAAACTGGGCTTGAACTCGGAAATAACTTGGGAAGGGTAACGGAGAAATAAAAGCTCAAGGATTTGGCTTGGAAATGCCTCTTCCAAAGAAAAGCTGCCTCAGTGAGTAAGAACATGATTATTTAGTCCTCCCACTGGGGTTAATTTTGGCATCTGGCCAGGAGGAAAGACGTGGGACACTATTTCCACACCCGGGGGATGCGTTGGCTCACGAGCGCTAAAAGCAGCTTGGAAAAACCTCCCCAGTGAATCTTCTCCAGCCTCGTGGACAGATATCCCAGAACTTGGAGAGAAAAGACACAGACAGGCTCTGAAATCCCAGTTCAGGGTCAGTACTGGCCAGGCTGGCTCAGGGTGCTCCAGGGATGCTCCAGTCCCAGCTGCCCGGCTCCTCCTGGCCCTGGAATTCCCAGCTGGATCCCAGGTGAAAGCAGGAGCCCCTACACTGCTAAAGTGGCCATTCTCTGCAGGGAAAGAGAAACAGGAGAGGTCACAGCAAGGCAGTGAGGAGGGGGTAAAGCAGGAGACAGCTCAGCTCAGCACATGGAGAGGTGAATTCCAGCTCCCCACAGCAGGAACCACCTGAGGATTTACTTCATCCCTTCCATCCAAGCACACAAAGACCCTTTTCACTCTTTACATCACCCTTCATCCTCCTGCCAACCCCCCTGAAGGGTTTTCCCCTCTCAGCCTGAGCCCATGCAAGCTCAGAGTGGTGGAGAAGCTCAGGAGTAGAGGCAGGTTGGTTATTCAGGGTTTTACACTTTTATTTACCTTCTCCATGGTAAATCACACTTCCAGAGCCTCCTAAGAACCATCACAGCGACCATCTTGCACATGAACCACAATAAAAACTTAGAGATTTAATGAAACTCCTTCCTCTGCCTCACTCAGTGCCCAAGGGACACCAGGAACACACTCAGACAGTCAATTCAACGACAGATCCACGATTCAGTGATTCCTACAAAATCCCTGAGAGCAGCAACATCACCACACCCTGTCCTGGGCACGGGGGAGACCCAGCTGGGACCCTGCTCAGCGCCAGCCTGGAGCCATCCTGATCCAGGGATGGAGCAAGCTGGGCTTCAAACACAATTTGCAGCAGCCAGCACAAGCACAAACACAAGCAAGCCCAGCTGGAGCCCCTGGATCAGCAGGTTCAGCCCTCACTGAGGCCCCCCATAATCTCAGGTTTTATCCAGCACAAGATTCCTTCTGCTCCACGGGTTTGTCTTTGCCCAGAGTGGTTTCCATGCAACACAAATCAAGAGAAATCTGACTTACTAACCCCAAAGAGAGCACACCCAAGCTGCTTGCAGTGGTACTCAGAGGCAAGCATTTCCCTCTGGAGGCTGCAAAGGAAACAGAGAAGCACAGCAGGGCTCGAAGTGCATCCTGAAGGAGACTGAAATAGGAAAAGCAGCAAAGCAAACGAGGGGAGGAGTGAAGCAGCCCCAAAGTTCTGTGCAACCCCGGGGCAGGTTTGTGTCGCAGCAGGAGGTGACACAAGGCAGGGATATCACCTGGCTGCAGTAAAGAACTGGGACAGAGAGGGTATTTGTAACTTTTCCAGTCAGGTTTTGGCCCAGAAGCAAAATCCTACCCAGAATTAACCCTGCTGCCAAAACCCCGTGGCACTGATGGAAACCTGCCTGCGTGGAGCCTGACTCTGGAAGATTGGCACCAGAATTCCAGCTGGACTGGGGGAGATTTTTACATTTTGGGGTTGGTTTTGTGGGTTTTTTGTTTTTGGTTAGGTTTTTCCCCTTAATCCAATCCAGGCTGGATGATTTCCATGCAGAAACACTCTGGGAATGGTCTGGATTTCTGAGAGGACCGGAGGGGATGGTGGGGAGGGGGAGCAGAGGGAAGGTACCACACCTGGACAGAGACTTCCAGCTGTGGCTGCTCAGCCCCTTCTTGAGCTTCCCGGGATGGGAGAGGCCCCAGCAGAGGCAGGGGTTTGCTGCCCAGGCTGTGGTGCCGCGGGCGCTTTACGGTGTCGGCGCTGGCCCGTGGGGTGAAGCTGTTCCTCCTCATCCTCACAGGGCTCTGCCTGCTGGGGAGCTCGTGCTGATCCCACACAGAGGGAATCACCAGGAATGAAAAGGGGGAACCACAGTTCAAAGCCACGTCACACACCCTCAGCACCCCACCCTGAGTCTCCCTGCATCGGGCTGTGCCTCCCCCAGCTCAGCAGCAGCTTGGGAAGCAACTTAATCCATCTTGGAGACAACTGGGAATAGGTTTTTCAGCAGCTTTACTTTCCTTTGGGATTTTTGTTTTGCTTAGGTGGCTCTGTTTGGGTTTGGTTTGGGGTTTCTTGGGTTTTTTTTTGATTTTTTTTCTCTCTGCACCATCAGTTTAGGAGAGGAAAAAAAATAAGCAAATAAAAAACTCTCCCTTTTTCCTGTTTCTTCTGCCCCAAAGCAGTTGTGTTACCCAAGCACAGCAAAGAACAGAAACAGCCTCCAAGAGGGCAGCAATGATTTCCATGCAGGGATCACAGAGAAGTTGGAAAAGTGGTAAATCCCGGAGTGGGTTGGGTTGGAAGAAGCTTTAAACACCACCTAATCCAACCCTTGGTGTGAGCAGGGACATGCTGGAAACCACAAGGAGCCACACAGATCATGCCCAATATCCTCAGGCTGGCATTTTGGAGCTCCACAAACCCTCCAGCCACAGCTGCAGGTTCCCAGTTTCCCCAGCCCCTCAGCACAAAAGAATAACCAGATCCCAGCCCAAGAGCTCTTCATAAAATACAACAAAAACCTAAATGTACCAAAAACGCCTAAAATCAGATGCATTCGGACTTGCAGCCAGCAGAGCAGAGCTGGTTTGTGCCCTCTAATTGGGGGAGTTAATTAGAGGCAATCACTGAGGCTCTCCCTGACAGTCCCTTTGCTGGACAGGGTTTGCAAAAGCAAGGACCTCAAATATCAGCAACTCCCCCAGATTTAGCACGGGGTTACAAGGTGGAGGTCAAGAGTAATTTAGATAATGGCAGAGAGAGGATTTCAGAAAGAGAAAGCTCATCAAGACAAGGAGAAAAACCCACTTTAACCCTTTAGCCAAGTCTTTTTGAAATTATCAAGAAGCATCAACCACAAACACTGCACTGAGAACTGAGAACGAGACCTGGAGTTTAAAATCTATGCCCTAAATTTGCCTGCTTTGCTTCCTGCAACAGCTCTGAAAAATATCCCCCCCAGGCCTGGGCAGCATTAATTCAGCCTACAGCTAATGCTGTTTTGGGGGTTATTTCTGCAGAGAATCTTTCTGCTCACTGAAAGCCCCCAGGCAGGTCTGGCAAGAGTTTAAGAGGCTTTGTGACTTATTTTGGACAAAGGGCAGAGGCAGAGTCTGGGTGCAGCAAGACTTACTGAGTTCAGGGAGGGTTTGTCCCGGTGGGTGTTCACTGCTTCCACATTCAGGGTAATCGTCTCCACTTTACAGCCTTCACCCAAGAGAAAGGCAAGTTTACATGAGTAATTTATTTAAAAAAACAGCGTGGAAAGTGAACAGGAATAAATTCATTGCTTGATTTATACAAAGCAAAACAGCTCATAAACCCACAGCTCGCCCCACGAACAGGATTTTACCTTTCACTCTGCGGTTTTAAGTGTGAGAGCACAGCCCTGGGTTATTTGGGCTGCACAGAAAAGCCAATTTTAGCTGACTGCAGCCCAAGTTTGGAGGCACAGCCTTCCTCAGCCACAGGGAAAATCCAATTGTTTTTAAAAGAGAGCCAGGGGAGAACACCCTGCACCTCCCCATCTGCTCCCCCAACACCCCCAACCCTCCAGAACCCCCTTCTATGTCAATTTTTTGTATCTTAACCAGGCAATAACCTGGTTATGTATTACCAGAAGCTTCTCCAGCACTGCCAGATGCTGCCACACGTGGCCACCAACCTGCCCATCACAGCCCCCCACACAAACCAGGACAGGAATTCATACTAAAAATGAAAATAAAGCAGTTATTTACCATAGGCAACAGGTGTGAGCTTGAGAATGGTGTGGAGGGGGCAGCGCAGGTAGGGCAGCTCATCTAGGACAGAGAAAGGTGTCATGGGCTCACCTGGGATGCCACAGAAAATCAGAATATACCAGCTGGAAACGAGAGGGGAGCCCAGTCTGGCTGGGCCAGCTGGCTCAGGGCTCTCCAACACTTGGCAGGGATGGGTTGGGTTGGATTCAACCCTCTGAAAGGCATTTTCCAACCCAAACAATTCCATAACTCCAGCCAGAGGAAACCTCTCCACACAGGTGGGAAAGCACCACACCACTGCTGCCACGGGCCCACAGGAGATTCGCTCAGAACTGCATTAAAAAGTTTATGAAGTTTGTTAGGAGTTTATTAACTTCATTAGAAGTTTTATGAAGCTCTAGTGCCACTCTCTGGAGCTTGCAGCAGACTGGAACCTTGCAGGTGCGTGTGCTGTGCAAGAAATCAGCATTTCCCTGGGATGGAGCACTCCTGCCAACCCTCCCAGGCCACTGAGGCTTTTTAATTCACCACAAAACTTCTTCTTTACATTAAAAACCAGTCCCCTACACATTCTGTAAGCACTGCTGCTGGAAACAGCTCCAGAAACAACATTTGGGCAGAAAAGCAGCAGCACATCCCCGGGGAGCTCCTTGCACTGCTGCAGTGCAATGCTTAAAGCCTTGCTGAAATGTTCCCTTTTCTCCTTTTTTAAGCAGCTCCTCCCCTCGTTAAAAAAAAAAAAAACCAAAAAACACCCAGTCATTACAAGCCACCGTCCCAAAAACCTCGGGAGGGGAAGCAGGGAGAGCAGCCAGCTCCAGCATCATCCCTTTATTTTGGTACCTGCACTCTTGTCAAGAAAATAAGCCAGAAGACACCTCATAACTGCCTGGTGGGAGATGACCAGGACGTTGCCTTGCCTTTCCAGCTCCATAATTACCGGCTCCAGGCGCTGCACCAAGTCCTGGTAGGACTGGAAAACCAAACAGGAATTGGTCAAGGGGTTGTGTAAACACAGCCTTAAAGCAGAGGTGGCAATTAACTGCGTCACATTCAGGGAAATATCAGTTACAGCAGCAAAACGAGGAGGTTATGGGTGAGGTGGTAAAAAGGGTAAAAAGAAGGCCCAAAAAAAGCCAACAGCAAAAGGTGAAATTCAGTGTCAGAGCCCTCAGACTGTGGGAGGGCTCAGATTACTGGAAACTCAATGGGTGCAGTCAGGAAAAAACCAAATAAAATAGTAAATGATTCATTTAAACAGGTTGTGAAGTAAACCCAGAAATGACTGCAGGCCACACCCACGATAATTTTGTTTCCCAGACGGTTTCTCAGTGACAACTCAGGCCTGGGATGCAGAACCCCCTCAGTGCCAATTAATGGATTGAGAAGCATCACCTGCACATCACAATGAGGGAAATCAATAAACATTTCCCCCAAAAGAGAACTGGAAATCCTAATGTTTTCAGTTCCTCATACAAACGGCAGAAAAAGTTAAAACTGAGCCGTATTTCTCAATCCCACACATAAATGTTTGCTTTACTCTGCTGTGTATTACTGTTTTTACTTTAGGGTCCTCACCTCCCCTCCAGGATAACGATAGAGATACTTCTCCTGATCCCTCATGGCAAACTCATCTGGGTACTTGGCCTCAATTTCTGCATAGGTCATTTCTTCACAGACCCCCTGAGGGAAGGAAAAACTGCTCACCACAAAGCTCCTTTCATCAGAGGGCCAACGGCACCACGGGGAGGGGAGGAAAAGCAAGAGGCTGAGATCAGGGATCCCTCCACGGCATGGGAATTCTGGGTGTTGCATCTGCCCCAGCCCTGCCCCCAGTGTGGGTACCAGCATGGTTTGAAGAGGCTGGGCCTTGCTTTTATCTCAAAACCTGTGTTTGCCAGGGATGAGAAATGAGCCCTCGCTTCCCCAGCAACCACCCTGCAACTTCCTGAGAGAACCAGAGTGCGAGCAGCAACCTTTGCCCAGGCAGGAGGGTGTGACAGATGTCTGGGATGTTCAGTGTTATTTTCCTCCTCCTCCTCCACACCAGCTGGAACGTCCCCAGCAAGGCCTGGCAGCTCTGATCACTCTCAGCCCTGAACCAAACCACCCCAAACCTCACCACGACGGCTGAGGTCCGTGATACAAAAACATGGCTGTAAACCAACAGAAAACAGCTGATTTTACAGTGATTAATTTGGCTTTAACCATTATTTCCCACCTAGAAAGGCTGAGATTTTGAAGCAGCCTCTCACTCACAGCATCAATCTCGTTGAGGATCTTCCACTGCTCATACAGCACCCCCAGGGACTCGGCTGTCTGGATTGTCCTCTTCAGCTGGCTCGTCCACACCTTCAGGTCCACGATCTCCTGCTCCTCAATGAACTTCTTCAGTGCCTGGGAAAACTGGGGGAAAAGCTCCAGGGAGGTTAGGAGGGTGATGCCTCCTTGGGCTCCCTAAAAGCAGAGGGCAGACAAAATTAAGGGAGTAAAAAGCAGCTGTATTTATTGAAGGGCCTTCAGGTACATTTTGGGGAGACTTCATCACCTGAAGCTGTAACTGGAGGATTAACAATGTCCTAGGGTGACTTTATGATATTTGTATCCCCACCTGCCTGTTCTTTGCCCTAAACCAGGGCAACCCTTGATATGCAAACAGACCAAACTTATTTCAGTCTGAAAAACTCATGACCATCCTCCACCTCGGCTGTAACCTCTGGGAGGGTTTTGACTGCCCAAGGTGCTATCTATTTAATAGAACACTCTCATTCTTTTAATCTTGTCCAGCCTCTGTTCTGGGGAGCCACTCCAAGGCCTCAGCCCTGGCTCCCAGGGCACAGAGAGAGCCCCCAGGGGCTGCCAGGCTGGCACCCACCTGCTTCCCTCGGGCTGACAGGCCGGAGTCCCCCCCAATCCTGCCAAGCAGGTTGTACTCGCTCTCGCCGTGCCGGCACAGGTAGATGGTGCGAGGCTGCACGTGGATGTTCATCAGGTAATAGACGATTTTACTCTGGATGTAATCCTGCACTCTGTTCACCAGGAACCGCTGGCCCACATTGATCACTTTAATGAAGGAAAGATCTCTGGAGTTGACATAAAATAAGAACGCCCACACGGCTGGTTTTACCAACGAGGTACGAGCGGGTGTAACCCAGCTACTCCTCCTCCAGGGAAGGCAGCAGCTCTGCCCCTGGCTGCTCCAGCAGGCAGGGCAGGATCTGAAATGCCTAAAAATCCTTCCCTGGCACAGGTTGAGAAGCTGTGGCTGCCCCTGGATCCCTGGGAGTGTCCAAGCCCAGGCTGGACAGGACTCAGAGCACCCTGGGATAGTGGAAGGTGTCCCTGCCCATGGCTTTTAGATCCCTTCCAACCCAAATCATCCTGTGATTCTGCAGCACACAGAGAAAAATCCCCTCAAATCTCACCTGGGAGCTGTGATTCACCTGCACACAGTCACACCTGGGGACAGCAGAGGTGTTGGAGCCCCGCACAGCAAAGCACCTCAGGTGCCCAAGGACAAAATGCAGCGCAGGGATTTGCTTACTTGTCATTAGCATCGGGGTCCAGAGGCTGGTAGGTGACCTTGTAGCACTCGATCCTCTTCAGGAAATCGTCCATCACGTTCTCCCGGTGCCTCTCTGGGTAGTCAGGGCTGGAAACTTTCACCTCCTGCCCAACAGACAGCAGCGCTTTGTGAGAGTTGAGCAAACTCAAGAGGAACAAAAGCAAGGATGAATTAACATTATTACTCCTTTTTGAAACAAATGCACATTGTTTAACGCTGCCCTGAGGAAAAACCTGCTCCCGGAGAGGAAACAAAGGCGACTCTTAAGGCACTGAAGTGTTTGGCCCTGACAGACACGGCCGGCTGGAGTTCTGCCCTCCCTCCCTGGCCAGGACAGCGCTTCAAGGTCACACATTCCCCAGCTCCATTCGATTTCCACATTCTCACATAACGGCATCTCTTGGCTTTTAATAAACCTGCAAATCGCAGCTGCTTATTCGGCAGGCGAAACGTGAGAGGGAGGCGTTTGCAGAGATCCCCACGAGCTCCCCGTGACCCTGCACCGAGAGCCCGAGTTCCCAGGGCAGCCAGGCCTGGGAAGGGCAGCACCCACCAGGATATTGGCAGCGATGACCTCCGGATCATCACAGACAGACTCCACAAAAAACACCTGGGGAGAAGGCAGGGAAGCACATTTCAGAGTCAGAACTTGAGAGCTCCTGCCCCGGGGAGCCACATTGTCCCTCAGTGCAGCGACTGGTAATTAACCACACCATTAAGCGCTACCTTGAAAGCATTTTCCTTAGCAAAATTTAAGATCAGGTCCCGTCGCTCCCGAGTCGTGTTGGTCGCATCGAACACCTGGCAGAAAATGAGGAAGAAGCACTGAGCAAGTTTATCTTAAGGCTTTTAAGCCCCAGTCCCAAATCAGGTCCCCAGACACCCTGGGCACCTTTGAACTGCCCTGAAAGTAAAACTATTTTTAGTGCAGAGGATCTTACAGCTATTTGCCCGCACTCCTCCAAGAGATAAGACTTCACATCTTCCAGAGCCACCAAGGCACAGCGTCTGCAGGACAGAAATAGGGATGGTCACAGCTGATGGAAAGCATTCCCACAGCAGAGCTTCTGAGCCAGCAGGGAGGGATTCAAACACCTCCCTCCCAGCCCTACACCTCCCCAGGAGCCCCAGAGATCTTGGGGCACCTCGGTGGCCTGACCCTCGCAGCTCCAGAGCTTTGTGCCAGCCCTAAACTCCCACGCTCATCCCTGGCAGGATCCCTGTGCAGGCTGTGCTGTTCCCTCTTCCTTCCACAGGAACTCAGTGTTATTTCCGGCTCCTCAGACACTCAGCCTGCCAAAACCCGATGCCCCCAGCCCTCCAAGGACCCATCCAGCCCCTGGCAGGGACTCACTTGCGAATTTCCATGGCCTCTTTGTTGTCGTGCCTGAAGAAGTCGTAGGACTTGTAGGACTTCACTGCCTCGCGCCGATACACCCCTAAATTAAACACTTCGCACACAAGAGAGGAGGGCGTGAGGCCACGGCCCTGGCAGGTGCCACAGCACAGGGCAGGGATGCCCCCACACACCCACTCACCTTTGGTGGGCACCCCGATCCAGTTGAGGTAGCGGGTGAGCTTTTTGGACATGTAGGTCTTGCCCCGCGCGGGCAGCCCGATCATCACGATCAGCGTCGGGGAGTTGGTCATGTAGGAAGCCCATGCTGCAAAAAAAACCAAAAACCAAAAAACACCCCAAAACAGCATCAGCGGCGCTGCGGAGCAGACGGCAAGCCCCGGCCCAGCGCCATCCCATCTCCCGGGGCATAAAAGCACCTCCGTGCATCCCAGAACGGGCTCGCGTTGTGTCCTTGCCGTTCATGAGCTGCTGTGACCGCTCCGTGGTCTCCCAGGTGTTTGTTAATGAGGCGGACGGGCAGCACCGCTGCCTAATGGGGCTTTTAGTGTTAAAAGCATTTACCGCCCGGGCAGGAGCCGCCAAGGGCGAACGAAAGATGTTTTTAACAAAACGGTCACGTTCTCTCAGCAAACAGCCGGGGCAAGCTCCAAAAACGCCCGCGGAGAGACAAATTTAGGGGCAAAAGCAGGGGATGGGGATGGATACAGCACCCGGGAGGCTGGGACAGGGTAACCCCGGGAGGGCACAGCCAGGGCGGGCAGCAGGACGGGCATCCCTGCGCGGGATGCATGCGCGCTTTGGGGCAAACGCGCGCTTTTCCCCGCGCCGCGCGCAGCCCTTTCCTCCTCCCGCTATTTATTTCATTTCTTTAAGGTCACGAAAGGCGCATCCTCCCCCCGCAGCACCCCCCGGGACCGGGGTTACTCACAGCACTGCTTCTCGCCGGCCCTGCCCCGCGGGGCCCCGGCGCAGCCCCGCGGCGCCGCCGACATGGCTCCGCGCCGCCCCTCCGCGCCCCGCCGCATGCAAACCGCATGCGAACGACCGGAGGAGCTGGCACACGGCGGAGCGGGGACAGAAACCGGGTCCCGGGGGAGCGCACACGCGGGGAAGGGGGCGCGGCGGGGCGGGAGAACGGGCCCGCGTCACGCGCGCGGGGGCGCGCGCTGCATGCAAATAAGGCCGGGAGGGCGGGGGAAACCGCGCGCTGTATGCAAATGAGGCCGGGAGGGCGGGGGAAACCGCGCGCTGTATGCAAATGAGGCCGGCCGGGCGGTGGGCGGGGCGAGAGGGGAACGGGAGCACGCGCGCTATGCAAATGAGAAGGACGGTGATGAAAGGAGAGCAGAGCTCGCGCCTCTGTGCAAACTGAGGCGGACCACGCAAATGAGATGGGAGGCAATCGACGGGGAAGGGAG
>WEKY01062672.1:735975-807965 GCA_013390045.1 Picathartes gymnocephalus
GCCGCACTCCAGCCTCCGCGACATGCAGGCCGCGCTCGCCGCGCTCACCGGCGTGCCCGCGCCCGCCCAGCGCCTCCTGCACGGCTTCCCGCCGCGCAGCCTCGACCTCAGCGACGGCGAGCGGCGGCTCGGCGAGCTCGGCATCCACTCGGGTGAGGGCCCGGCGGGAGGAGGGCGGGGGGCGGCGCGTTGCGGGCTGTGCTGGCCCGCCGGCTGTAATTACATTAATTAAAGAGGCTGTGGTACACACGCCCCTCATCAACCGGCGGTCGGGCCGGTTCCTGCTCCCGGGGGAGGTGGCAGCGCTTCCTGCTCGCTGGAAGCGCCGGTGGTGCTTTGGCTGCGTCCCGGGGGTCCGCAGGGAGAAGCGCACGGGGCTGGAGGGGACGGGGACCGGGCCACGCCAGGTGAGTCCCGCGGGGACCGTTGTGGTGCCAGCGGTTGTTGGCTGGGGCTGTTTCCCAGCAGGATACCGAGCTGGGGGAAACGGGCGGAAGCGGCCGAGGCGAGGTTGGACGGGGCTTGGAGCAGCCTGGGACAGTGGGAGGTGTCCCTGCCCACGGCAGGAGTGGCACTGGGTGATGTGTGAGACCCCAAACCATTCCATGATTCCACGGTTCTCTTCTGTGATCCCCAGCAATGACAGCACAGCTGTGTTGTTGTGTTTTATCCCCCTCTCACCTGTCCCTCCTCCCGTGTGGCAGGTGACACTCTCATAGTGGAGGAGGACACATCCAAACCCGAGCCTGACTCGCCCGTGGTCGCTAAAAAAGCCATGTCCCACCCTGTCAGGGAAGCCGTGCCAGTGCTGGCCAGGAGGGTTGTGCCAGCAGACAACTCCTGCCTGTTCACCAGCGTGTCCTACGTGGTGGAGGGCGGCGTGTACGACCCCGGCTGCGCCCCCGAGATGCGCAACCTCATCGCCCACATCGTGGCCAGCGACCCCGACTCCTACTGCGAGGCCGTGCTGGGCAAAACCAACCGGGAATACTGTGACTGGATCCGCAGGGAGGATACCTGGGGAGGAGCCATCGAGGTCTCCATCCTGTCCAAGTTCTACCAGTGCGAGATCTGCGTGGTGGACACGCAGACCGTGCGCATCGACCGCTTCGGGGAGGACGCGGGCTACAGCAAGCGCGTGCTGCTGATCTACGATGGCATCCACTACGACCCCCTGGAGCGCCGGGTGCCCGCCTCGGACGTGCCCCCCCAGACCATTTTCCCCAGCAGCGATGACGTGGTGCTGGCGCAGGCGCTGGAGCTGGCGGATGAGGCCCGCAGGAAGAGGCAGTTCACGGATGTGAATCGCTTCGCCCTGCGCTGCATGGTGTGCCAGAAGGGACTGACGGGGCAGCTGGAGGCCAGGGAGCACGCCAAGGAGACTGGACACACCAACTTCGGGGAGGTGTGAGCTCAGCATGAGGAGGGTGCCATCGACTACCTCACTGCTCCAGAATCCAATTCTGGAGTCCCAGATAAGCTGTTTGTAATCATAAAATTCCGTTCACAGAGCTTGAAAAGCGAATTAACTTAATGGTGGCCAGCGCATGGGGTTGGGGATAGGGATGGCACTTGGGCAGGTGGTGGGCAGTGGCAGCCACACCTTGATTTCGTCACCTTCTGTGTGTGTGTGTGTGTGAGATCTGAGCAGACAGACACAACCAGGCTTGTCCAAGGCTGGTGTAAAACCCACCTCTGAGATGCTGAATGTACATTTTCAGGGTGATTCAGTTAATCCAAGACTTTGGGAAACACACACATCAGCATCACTTACACTGAGGAGTAGGTTCTGCACATAGGAGCAGCTCTCAGAGGGGAAACTGCTCATGTGGTGCATGGTTTGTAAGGGAAATATCAAAATACAATTTATGGTGGAAAGAAGATCTCTGAGCTGCACTACACCATCAGGAATAGACTGTGTAGTTTGTGTGGAAAGAACTTTAGGGAAAGAAATGGCCTCTAAGCTTTAAGGTAGCCTTTAAATTAATGAGTAGATGGATAAGTGTTGAATAAATCTTATTAATCCTCCGTAGGTAGTTTTTAGTTGCTTGAAAAATAACTCTCAACCCCCTGGTGTTTACACTGCATCAGAGCATAGGCATGTTTCCTGGAATACTTGGGATTCTTCTTCATAATAGCATTGGAAATTCCTGCAAGAGGGAAGTGACTTAATTTGCATCTGTTATAAATACACTGAATATTTTACTTGAGTAGAGCCAATCATGGCCATGGTGTTACTAAGCTGTTCCAGTTTCCAAATACTGTAAATGAGCACTTTAAGGTTGAGTTCTCACTCTTTGCTGGTAAAAAGTTTTGCCCTCTGAAGGCCAGAGCCAGAAGGGAGGCTTGAAATTCCATCTGCTTTCTGCCTTAATGTGTTTGATTTGTCACTGTGGAGTAGGGAGACTTTCATTGTGATAATGAAGGGTGCAGCTGAATATTCACAACAAAATAAGCTGGGAAAAGTGCCCCACTCCTTGGACTGTTCCAAGAATCAGGGACGGTGAAATTGGTTTAATTGGAATATTTTACCTCAATGTGGGGTTGTGAAGCTTAACAGCAAGTGCTTTCAAAAGGTGCTGTAAAGGTGCATATTACTGAAGGGGATTTATGGTTTTGTTTTTTTTTTCCTTTGAAATGCCTGTAACACATCCTTGTTTCTTGAATTTTAAAATATCCTTTGCCTGCCATTCTTCTGTTACTGTTTTGAATGACCTTCTTTGCACTTTTAGACTGGAGAGCAAGAACGTGCTTCTCTGGACTGAGGCAGAAATAAACCTACTTTCCATGTGGGATCTAAATCCAGTTTGCAAGGCCTCTGTCCCCTAAGGCACCTGACCAAACTGGTGCAGCAACACCACCTTTCCTGCAAAAATCAAATTTCAGGTTCTCAGCAGAGGCTCCCACTTGGATCTTGAACTACAAGAGGGTTTTACTGAAGAAAGAGCACAATTACGTAAGTGCTTTGCTGAATTAAGGCATGAATAATTAAACAGCCTAGAATCACCAAGAGCACTATGGACCAGGTTTGTTTTTAATTCAGTATTAAAACACACATTAGCACTGTTGGGAGTTCCCTGTAGAAAGCCACTTAAGTTCCAGTGTTAAACCCCGCTCTGCTTTTAGCCTGTCATTAGGAAAAGAAAATAAAAACCCCCCAAAACCCAACATTAAACCCAGCCCTGTAGAAGCTGATGCTTAAAAACTTCCAGAAATACCTGACAGTTCAAAGGAACTTGAAGATTACACTGTGTTAAAACTACTTGAGCTGAAATATTGGCTAGGAACACAACCAAGAGACTGTCGAGCCCCAGGTGTGCTCTCAGCCCTCCCAGGGAGGCAGGGACGTGCCTGGGACAAGGAGCTGATCCTCCCCCTTTGCCATCTGCCACATCATGGACACAATACCTACCTCAGAGAGGTGCACCAGGTGTCTTTGAAACACAAGTGGAAGATCCATATTTATTGTCTGCCTTGACTTTGGGGAGCAACCCTTAGATTTTAGCTTTTTGTCCTGGATGGATTTCTCAAAGTGTGTAAATTTTTTTTTTTTATTTTTTTTTTTGGTATTTCTCAGTTGCAGTATTTGAGAAATGAGCTTTATTTAATCCAGAGTGTTGAGCTTTGCTAGATCATGTTTGCATTGGGGATCTGCTGACAGAGAATCAGTTCTGTTGGAGGGAGAGTGTCACTATCACTGCTTGGATGTTTTCTTTTGTTGCCTAGAAAATAAAATCTCTTTGGTTAAAAAAACCACAAACCTGTAATTCGTGGTTGTAAAAGTTGATTCTGCTACAGGCTGACAAAGAAGAAGCCATCTTTGGTACTGACTGTGAGAAAAATTTCTCCTTATTCTCCTAAACTTTCCCAAACAAAAAGTATCAACATATTTTTAAATGTAAAGTCTGGAGAGATTTAAATTACAAATCCTTTTCTTTTTAAAAATTATTATTAGGGGTGTTTTTAAGTACCTTAAAACCAGGATTTTCCTGCCCTTAATGACACAGTCAGGGAATTATCCCAAAAATGGCATCCTTCTAGTGGTGGGATGAACTCTGAATGTCAGAATGGGACAGGGTGAGCTTCGAGGTCCTTTCCAACCCAAACCATTCTGGGATTCTATGAAATATGATAGCTGAGATACCAGCACTCAGCTGTGAAGAGAGTTTTACATCCCTCCAGAGTCCTTTATACATTGAAATAGATAAATTATTAAGTAGACTTCACAAATATTTGGGTCCAGTATTACACAGATGGACTCTGTGGGTGCAACAGACTGAAAGAGCAGTCCGGGGAGAAAATCAGTAATAACTGGAATTTCTGAAGGACAAACCTAACTCCAGAGTTCTGTGTAAACTCCTAACAAAAGAGCAGTTTCTGGGGAGAGCACTGAGAGAAGGAACCCCTTGTTCCATGGTACACCTACAATCAGCACCTTTCGCTGAGCGCAGCCACGGCCGGGGCCGCGTGGGACGGTTTGGGGACAGTGTCCTGCACCCATCCCGCTGTGCTGGGGAGGATCCCAGCTCCGGAGCAAGCAACCCCTGTGAGACTGAAACCTCTCTGACCCCACAGACAGCTTGGTCCTTCTCCTCTTGGGAGGGGTCAGGGCTGAAGGAGGAGGGAGCAGAAGTTCTCTGCTGCCTGCCTGGAGCACAGAGAGCCTCGAGCTGCGGGACTGCTGAGCAATCAGAGCCACTCACGAGTGCTGAATCATCCGTGTTTGATTCCACTGCAGAACCCACCCATGGGCCAGCCCTGGGAACCTCTCCCTGCCAAGGAAACTCTCCAGAAGAGGAACTAAAAGTTGTCAGCTTGCTGTTTGGTAAATTACAGCTGCCTTGCAATTAAGTGTCTGCCTGCATCTTAAAATGAAACTTTGCATCCAGCTCTAAAGCTGCCACCAGGTTTGCTCTGAATAAAATTCCTTCAAGTTGGGTGAAATCACTCCTGCTCTTTCAGCTGTCTGAGCACCAGATGCTTCCTGAAACAGGAATACAACAGGGGACTCCACAAAATCAGGTTGGCCAAGATTGTGCTGTCCTTGTGTATTATTTTTAATTAAAGTCTTGAGGAAAATGTTGGGAAACTATTAAACCTTGAGAGCTGCCTTCTCATTGCAAGCTACAGAAACACCTCACCTCTCTTCTCCAGCTCTTTTCTGTCAAACAGAGATGATAAACAGAGCTCCTTGGGCACGGGAAGGTTTAATGAGTGCTGTGCAACAGGAGGCATTAATTACGTGCTATTTTCCATAAGTGATTTGTCAGCACACAGGTTGTGCCTGCAATTTGGGTGAAGAAAAGTGCCCAAGAGTCCCACAGAGTCAAAGAAATGTCCTTACCTCGACGGGAATCTTATCAGTGAGGCCGTGTGGATGCTGCTCCTGCCGGGCCCGGCCTGAGTCACTGGTGCCCTCGTGTTGAGGAGCAGGGCGAGGCTCCGCAGGGCTGGGGAGCTGCCAGAGTCCTGCCAGGGCACTGGCAACTTTCCTCTGCATCATTCCACTCCTCGCATATCCCTCATGCCATCGACGTGAAATCACACCTCATTTCGGGTTGGAGCTATTTATATTTGTTGGAGGGAGAGGTATGTGGAAAAAGAACAGGTTCTTTCTGGGCTCCTGATTCAGAGGATTCAAGATTTCTCCTAATGGATCGTGACACTTTCCTGACCCGCACGGGGCTGCAGGCAGCCAGCTCTGCCTGTTCGGCTGCCCTGCTGCTGTCAGGACACCCCTGCCCTGTGCAGGTGCTCACTCACACCCTGCTGGCAGTGCAAGAACAAAATAACCCCAGCTTTGATTCCCTCCCTCTCGCAGAGCAGCCTCAGCACCGGGCACAACTCAACAAAACCCACACGGCTCTACAGCTTCCACTTAAATTAATTTTAACGAATTAATTTTTAAAAAATCAAACCCGCTTCAGGCATTAATTTCACATTTAACCTCTGTTTAAACTGCTGCACCATCCAGCACAGCTCCTGAAGCACTGACACCCATCATGCCCTCAATCCCTGACTGTCCCAACCCTCCAGCAGCTCCCGACGTGCTGCATCCCCATCCCTCACCTGCTGCAGGCAGCGTGGGAGGGCAGCAAGGGCTGGGGCTCTCAGCAGCCTCTGCGTTGTTGATTTTCTCTCCAGCCCATTCCCTTCTGGAGCAGCACACCCTGGGCTCGGCAGCGCCGCTGGGAGCCTCCCGGCTCATCTGCTTTCCCTTCATCTTCCCGTGCCTTTAATTAGCTGATGTTTCCACTTCCCCCTTCTGTGGAGCAGGGAACATGTGTGGGAACACAGCCTTTTGCTAAAAATACAAATTTAAAAAAAAAAATCAAAAAAAAATCATTGGAGCATAGAAATGTGAATGGATCCGACAGCTGTGTCAGCCCTGGAAATTTCCTGCAGGGTGTTTGTGGATTTGCAGTGAGCAGCACCTTGTCAAGCAGGTACAAGTCCATGCTGTGTGGGAGGAATGGCCAAAGCATTGCTTATCAGCAGGAAAAGCTCTGATTTTAATAACAGAGCCCAAAATTAGAGTAAGAAGCAGGCGCTGCTGTTCTCTGCCTGCCCCTGCAGCACCCCTGGGTCACCCTGCACAGCGTGGGCACACCTGGGCCCCTCTTTGCAGGAGGCAGCAGAGGTGGTGGCAGGGGCTCAGAGCAGGAGGTGCTGCTGCACAAACACCTCAGCAGAGCTCCCGGGAAGGTGCCAGGGTGAGGATGAGTGTGGTGGGCATCCTGGGGGGGGTTAGCTTTCACCAGAGCTCCAGGACCTGAGCTCAGGCTGCCTGGGGAAGGAGTCCCCAGCCCTGGGAAGGAGCTCGCAGAGGGTTTTGGTGCCCACAGGGAACGGTGCCAAGTGGGACAAAAGCAGCTGCAGGTCGGGACAGGCAGAAGGAGCCTGGAAGCTGTGCAGACCTGGGCACCCCGTAAATAAACCTGTGCCGAAGCTTCCACTTTCTACCTGTCTTTACAACCTCCTCCCTTCGCAGCCAGCAAAATTGTGGCCTCTGGGAAGCTGCGGTGAAGCGCAAGCCCGCACCTGTCCCAGCGCAGGCTGCGTTGGCAGAGCCGAGGAGGAGCCAGCTCCCACCCCGAGCCGCGGCATCCCCGCACAAAGCACCCGAGAGAAGAAACCTGCTGTGGGTGAGGCGATCCGGGCTGCGAACGCCCAGCCAGGGATGTAATTACCGCGTGCAAGGCTGGGGTCAGGGCTGAGCTCGCAGCTCCGCTGTCAGCGAGCAGCAATGCGGCAGAACAGGATGTCGGATTAAGGAGTCCCCGGCCAAAGCCGTGCCCAGGACAGCAGAGGACAGCAGGGAAGTGAGGGAGCTGGGTGGGACCGAGCAGAGCTCCCGGGCACTGCCAGCTCACACCCAGCGCTCCGGGGCACGGCACGGCACGGCACGGCCGGGTTTCGGGGGCTCAGCCACGCCGGAGCCGGCCCGGAGCAGCAGGGGAAAGCGCCCTGCAGGGCTGCAGGATGAGCCCCTCTGGCCCTGGCTGCAGGTGAAGGGCCGGGATCACCTGTCAGAACGTACCTGCCGAGCACCCCCCTGGCCAGCACAGCCTTATCTGCGGCGGGAGCAGAGTTAATGTGTAACCCGGCTGTGTTTGGTTAGCCCAGAAAAGCAAAGAAGTCCTGGGATAGGCACGGCCGGGACAAGGAATTGGGCAGCGCGGGACGACGGACAGCCCGGTAAAACAGCAAAACAGATTAATAATAATAATAATTTGTGTTTCTGCTTGGCCTTTGCTTTCTGTGCTTTTCCTGCTGGGGGGCTCTGGGTGCCTGCAGGGCTCTGCTTTGCAAGGGTGAAATGAGCTGGGGGGTTCAGCAGCGAAGCTGGGTGAGATGGTTTGAAGGTGGTGGTGGTGGGAGGAAAGCTGGGGAAACTTGTGCCCAGGACAGCAAAGAGCTCAGGCAGCTGCTGGGGCACTTCATTTACCTGTCCAGACAGGAGGAAATGCAGATCTGCCCCCGACACCTTTCCCCCTGAGGTGGGATCCATCCCCCTGAGGTGGGATCCATCCCCCCGAGGTGGGATCCATCCCCCCGGGCTGCTCAGGGCTGGCACAGTGCCTGCAAAGGGGGCTTTGCCTTGGGTTTGTTTGGGGCTGGCCAGGACAGAGCCCTTTCCCAGGCAGGAGGGATCTGGCTGTTCTGCCCCAGACACCAAGACCGAGTTCTTCTAACCCGGGATGGAGAGCTTGCAGTGGTGCTGGCTGAAGGAAAGTAGCCTCTTGTCTAAAGCAATTAGCATTAATTGCTACCCGGCACCTCTTTGATGGCTCCATGGGCTTTTAAAGGACAGTTATGGCAACAGCCACGAGAGCTGAGGGACCTGGCCTTTGGATTTAGATAAAAAACAGCTTCTTCCAAATATGTTTCTAGTGGAGGAAGAGATCTACACCATTGAAACCCGGCTATAAAACAGCTTTTTGAGGACAGTGTCTTCTAAATCAAATTCTCAGTCACGTTTTTAGTTTGTGGCTGTTACTCACCACAAAGAAGGAACTAAAATCCTTCTGAATCATTAAAACCGGGGTTTCAACACTGATCTTTTTTCCCCTTTCCCGAGCTGGATGAGTGTGCTGGAGCTGTAAATACATCAGAGAACTAATGGGCAGGAAAAGGAACTTCTTGTTTCAGAGCAGATCCTCCGCAGCACCCCGTGGGCTCGGGCTGAACTTTGCCTCCTGTGAGCTGGGGCTCCCTGGGTGCCAAAGCCTTGGCAGCTGCTTTGGGTGCCTGAAAATGCTGTTTGAACGAGAGAGAATTATTTCTTTAGTGGCCTGGTGGTGGAGGGAGGATCCTCATGGAGAAAATGCCTCCTCGCTGGCCCCAACCAGCTGCACACTCAGGCTCCAGCAAGGCTTTCACTTCCCCAGGAGGGTTTTCCTCTCTCAGATTTGGGAGGAGCGGCACAACCACCACGGTCAAGCCTCCTGCTAGTTAGGTGTAGATATAAATCTATAAATCTATAAATCTAATTTCGATATAAATCTAAATTTCTCGTTGTGGATGTTCCAGTGCACAACAAAACCTTACAGAGGCCTAAAGTCCCCTGAGCTCAGCTCTGCTTCCCCACAGCTCAAATCCCTGGCTACGAATTGATCCGAATTCAAAGAATCCAAGGAATCGCTGCTCCAAAGCCACCACTTACTGCAACGTCACTTAAGCAGTAAATAATGCAAAGCTGGGACTGAAATATTAAACTCCTCCTGCGTGGAAGGATTAGATCTGTCAGGGCGTGGGTGTTGAAATCTGATTTTTGCGGCGTATTCCAATTACAAAGGAATTCTTTCAGGGTCTAACGCTCTGAACAAGCAGCCGGTTCTGCTCACTTATCGCTGGATCTAATTCCCTGATCCTGCTGCAAGAAAAAAAAGCAGCAGTGTGTTCCTGCCTGCAGGTTACAGCACAAAGGGCTCCTCTGTCTCCCCAGGAGCAAATCCTCTCGCGTGGCTCCCTGTGTCTTGGAGGGGGTGCTGCTCTTTGTTCTGCTGCTCCCTCTCGCCTCCACAGCCCGGTTTCCTCCCCAGGAATGGGGTGCTGCGTGTGGGGGAGGAAATTTGGGGAGCTCAGTGCTCGGTATCCCTCAGTAAGGACACCTCCCGTGGGCACTCAGCCTCTCCCTGCGGGCAGCAGAGCTCTGGGCAGGGATAACTGTCCCCTCTGCCAGCTGGGACCCTGTCCCCGTGTTAGGAACCCCCATTCAGGCTGTTTGCCAGGCAGCTGTGCCACACCGGGGTCCCACTGGTGATGGGGGGGTCTGGGCTGTGAGCAGGGGGGACACTGGGGGGCTGCTGAACCCCCCTGGGCACAGCCCCAGCCTGCCCTGCTCCCCACAGGCTGTGCCAGCCCTGTGCCCAAACACACCCAGGTGTGCCCCAAAGCTTGGGGACACCTCCCTGGGGACACCTCCCTGGGGACACCTCCCCGGGGCCCCCAAGGAAGGGTGGCAGAGGAAGCTCCTGACAGAGCGAGGATGTGAGTAACCAGCAGCATTTCGGGCCAGCTCGTTCACAAGTTCAAGCTGCAGGGCTGGCACAGGGTGTGGCAGAGGAAAGAGGTCCCATGAGTCGGGGCTGGGATTTCTGAGGCTGAGCTGGGCTTTACAGCTTTTTATTTTGCTTTATCCACCCCTCCGAGGCGATCAGAGAGCCACCAACATGAGCTGGCTGTGCAGAAAATGACCCTATTTCCAATTATTTTGAGGAAAGCTTCAAGGATGGTTTTGAAAAGCCCAGCTGTGCCTTCTCCTGGAGCACAGCTCCTCCATCCAGCAGCCTCAGAGCCTGCCTGCCCTCCCTCCCAGCCTGCTTGAATCACCCCCGGGGGAATCTCACCACTCACTGCTTCTCCTTTCTCCTGCTCCAGCCGGGACCTTCCCCCCGTGCCAGCGCCCAGGGCAGCCCGTGCTATGCCCAGGAAGGAGCTGGGGATGGCTGGCTGCAACTCTGGCAGCTGTGACAGCACGGTCAGCACGGCCTCCAGCCGCTCACAGCGGGTGAGTAACCCCGGGCTGCCCGGCCCAAGCCACCCCCTGAGCTGAGGAAGGACTTGGGGCAGATCTCAGCTCAAATCCACTCTCCATCGCTGCTTGGGAAGCACCAGGACCAGATGAATTCCTGCCCCAGAGCACTCCCGGCTTTCTCATCATGCCGTGTGTGCGGCAGGGGCTGCTCTGGGCCAGGACAGAATCCCTGCAGAGGCTCCAGGGGTGCCAGGGCTGCACGGGTCACACCAGCTGGGTACCTGGGTCACACCGGCTGCAAGAAGTGACTGCACCTGGAGCAGACAGAGCTGAGCTCCTCCTGCCTGGCACGAGATGGATCCCCAGTTAAGGCAGAGATGAGTTGGGGCCCAGGGTGTAGATGTGTAAATTCTTCACTATCTGTCCATTAAAGCTTGTTTGTCTCCCGAGGCCGATGCCAAGATTGATGGACTAATTACACCCTGCCTGATTTGGAGCATAATTGATACGTGTGAGAGCAGTGCTCGGTATCCTGGCAGCTTTTCCAGCTGAGTTATTGCAAACCAGAACCAAACCCTCTGAGTTTAATTGGGATGGAAGAACTGGTTGTGATACTGCACAGTGAAAGATTTGGATAAGGTGGCTCTGCAAAACAACTCCACCTGGGATAATTCCTGCCCCGTGCTTGTTGATCTGATGCACATTCTGGCCTGGCCTGCACTTCAATTTGTTCATGACAGATCGCAGGAATCACCCTGATATCTGATATTGCAATAACACATCTGCCAGTGCTCAAAATACAACAAAAATTAAACAACTCTTGCTCAGGTATGAATGGGAGAACAAGGAGAGTTCATCACCTGCACAGAAACCTTCAGTATTTATGGTATTTCCTAAGATTCAGCATTGCTGAGCAGTACAGGTGGCTGTACCTACAGATTTGTTTCCCATCTGCTCACAGTGCAATTTAAAGAACTAAAAGTTAGAGGCCAAGTTCCCAAGTTAAGAATAATCTACCTTCTGCCCCTTAGTAGGATAATATAAAAAAGGCTTTAAGTATATATATTTTCCCTATTTTAGAGGAGGTTGTCTAGTTTTCTGGAGCTGTAAATACTCATTATTTAACAGCCACTGGCCAAGCAGCTGTCGCAGGCTCTCTAAACAATCTGGGCAATAAAAGTTATATAAATATATTTAATATACATATATATTAAATAGTATAAAGTAAACGTCTCTCTCTTACCTGCACTGCTTTGCCTTCTTTTTTCCAGAGTGACAGCAGCTATGACTACTTATCCGTGGAAGAGAAGGAGTGTTTGATGTTCCTGGAAGAAACCATTGGTTCCCTGGATGCCGAGGGAGACAGTGGGGTCTCCACAGATGACACCGACTACGGGGAGCCCCCCAGGCCCAGGAAAGGCCCCGTGGCCCGGGGTGAGCTGGAAACCCTTCTGCAGCCTGGCTGTGCCAGGGAGGGAGGGCAGGAGCAGTGCCCCAGTTTGATACGGCACAGGTGCTTCCCATCCCTGCAGGCAGCCACGCAAGCAGGGCACCCCCTGTGCCCTGCAGGACACGGGCAGCTGTGCAGCAAACCCTGCAGGATCAGGGGCAGCTGTGCAGCAAACCCTGCAGGACACGGGCAGCTGTGCAGCAAACCCTGCAGCTCACAGGCAGCTGTGCAGCAAACCCTGCAGGATCACAGACAGGAGTGCAGCAAACCCTGCAGCTCACAGGCAGCTGTGCAGCAAACCCTGCAAGACCAGGGGCAGATCATCTCTGCTCCTGTGCACGGGCTCACCCCGCTTCCCCAGGCTCTGTCGGCCCCAGAGGATCCCCGTTCCCCAGCAGGGAGGGCTCAGAGGTGCCAGGGGAGCCCTGGGTGCCCCTCCTGAGCTGTGCCCGTGCTGGCCCTGCAGGGCTGCGGGCTGTGCTGTGTCCTGGTGCAGGGCGTGACTTCATCTCCCTCTCTCCCCAGATGTGGGCAATGGGGCTGCCCCTCCACGCAGAGATCAGCAATGTGCGGCTGAAGAGAGCCGCGGTGAAAGCATCTCAGCCTCCTCCAGCTCGGCCCCGGCAGCCGCTCCAAGGCCAGGCTGTCCCAGGCTCCCGGGGAGCAGCCCTGCAGCAAACGGAGCCTCTGGCGGCAGTGCCCACGCAGGGCCAGCAGGAAAAGCTGCACAGGAGGTGCCCAGGGAGGGCAGGCTGGACCAAGGCAGCACGGGGAGCCACACGAAGTCCGTGATTATCCAACCTCCAGACCCGTTCCAGGATGAGCTGGAGTGGTCACGCAGCCATCGCTCCGATGCCGAGGGGGAGGCGGCCAAGGAGACCAAGATTTGGACTTCGGGGGGCCACCCGGAGAAATCCACGCTGGAAGAGGCCCCTCAGGAGCCCGATGCCAAGCGTGGGCCACCAACTGCCCCCAAACCACGGAAATTGCCACCAAACATCATCCTGAAAACCAGCAGGAACAGCCCCGTGCCGCTGGAGCACAACCAGAAGGTAAAAGCAGCACCTGCGCCCTCAGCCGCCTCTCACCCCAGCCCGGCCAGCGACACCACGGCTGAAAAGGGGAATTCGGGACACCTCGACCCCAAGGAGAAGGAGAGAGCCCGACGGGAAGCCCTGGAGAAGCTGGGACTGTCCCAGGACAGGGGGCAGCCCAGCTGCCACCTCCATCCCCACGCCGGGGCCGCGCCGCTCCCCATCCCCGGGCAGCCTGGGGAGGGCTCCGTGCCGGGGCTCCGGCAGATAACGTTCAAATCCAACACCCTGGAGCGCTCCGGGGTGGGGCTGGGCAGCTCCATGGGCAGCCCCAAAGAGCAGAACGCCCGGAGCAGCAGCAGCTCCCTGGGCAAGCTGTCCTTCATCGAGCGCCTGGCGCCCGGCTTCCTGCGCAGCAGCCGCGCCCGGCCCGCCTCCCTCGGGCCAGGGAAGGACTTTGCCGGCCTGAAGGAGCAGGAGGAGCAGGACAAGAGCAGCAAGAGGAGATCCCACCCTCTGCCCAGCTTCCCCAGGCCGCCGCGCTCGGCCGTGAGCGTGAAGATCTCCCCGAAGGGCGCGGCCGACGAGAACCGGCGTGAGGCGCTCAAGAAGTTGGGGCTGCTGAAGGAATGAATAGCGCCTGGGGCTGGTGGGAAAAGGGGCTTTGCGCCCCTAAATCCCGCGGCCTTCACTGCCTGGCCTCGGCCGTCAGCATCTTCTGCTGCCTTCTCCTGCCCCAGCGCCTCGGGAGAGGGGTTGGGAGCTCCACAGCAAAGAAAGGAGTGCCACGTGTACAGAATATTTTGTATATAGCAGATGTATAGGAGCTATTTATACAAAGCATCTCTCAGCATGGACGGGGTGTGCTCTCCTGCAAGGGCTTTAATGCATTTGGGGATTCAGCAAAACAGGGAAGCCATGGAATTATGGGTTTGGCTTATTTGCAGAGGGGTTGCCTGTGGATAAAGCACCTCTGGGAAGAACTGCCAGACTTTGCTGCTCTTTTAGGACTTTTTGGGGGGTTTTTTATTAATTTTATCACAGCCTCTGAGGCCTGAGCGCTCACCTGCCACGTGAAAGTGCCTCCCAAAACCACCACTGCCTGCTGGAGGGCTGCGCTGACATCCCACTGCCTCCTCTGCCCTCCCACCCAGCCCTGACCACCTGCATCCAGCACCTGGAAGAGGTCTGAACTGCGGGAAGTGACAGCTGAGGAGGCCAGAGGCTGTGCTGGTGTCAGATCCAGGAGTGCTGCCCAAAATGGGACGGATGCAAGGCTGGGACAGCTCCGGCTCCTCCCTCCCGAGCTGTCCTGGAGCTGCCAACACCTTGCTGCTCACCTTGGGGAACAGAGGGGGTTTGTGTCCCTAATAAACCTGGGTGTGATCAGAACGTGCTGTGTAACACAGATTTATTTAGTCAGGTCGATGGAAATGGCGAATTTTAAAACAAAGAGTTCTAAGACAAAGGATGAGCCAGGTCAGGTCTGTCCTACCTTTAAAATGGAATTGTTTTATCAGCACAGGCAAAGTCGTCCATGGAGCGACCTGGGATGGAGGAAAGTGACCCTGCCTGTGACAAGGAGAGGAACAAGGAGAGCTCTAAGGTCCTTTCCCACCCAAAACATTCAGTGGTTCCGTGATTCCCGGCTCTCCCTGCAAGCACAGAGGGGGAATATGGAATTCCTGGAGCTCCGTGGTTGCTGGCAGGCTCGAGCCAGCCAGGATTGAGGGCAGCTTAGTGCTGCAAGCAGTTCATTAACATCAGTAAATTGTTCAGTGCAATTGCCTCCGCAGGTCAGCCCCTTCCTCTAAAGAAAGCCTGCATTAGTTCAGAAATTAAATTGCCTGGAAGGAATAAAGGCACTTGGTTTGTCATCATCATAAAATCATGAAATGGTTTGGGTTGGAAGGGACCTTAAAGGTCATTCAGTGCCACCTCCCTTCCACTGTCCCAGGCTGCTCCAAGTCTGGGTGGGGGACAAAGCAAGGACACAAAAAAAAATCTCCCCCCAGGCTCAGCCAGAGCCCAGCAGAACTCCTGGGTTCTGGTCTGGGGACCCCCAAAATCAGATTTCATACTCTGGCAGGGGGGTGGAATGCAATGATTTTTAAGGCGCCTTCCAACCTAAACCATTCTGTGATTCTGTGAATCTAATTCTGGGCATATTTAACTTGATTTGTGCCCAGAAGGCAAAATCCCAGCAGAGCCCAGACACAAAACAGCCACAGAGAGAGAGATCACAGCAGAAGCAACACGTCTCAGAAAAGTTGCTGAATGCACCCTCAGAGTCTTCATGCAGATTGTCCAGACTGAGTTTATGTGTTAACAAAGTTCAAAACAACAAAGAAAACACCCAGCTTTGCATTCTGCATGGCATATTTATCTAATTCCTAACTCTCAGTCCCACCCTGGCTCAGACGTGTCATTTCCGTGTCTCCATGAGCCTGTCAAGACCTCCTGTCCCCATTTAAATCAGCCCTGAGCACATCTTGCATTACAAAGATCAAATCCAGCAGCAGTGGCTGGTGGGATGTTGGCAGTGTCAGGGAACATCATTTGTGTTAATAACAACCCTTGTGCCTCTGGGGCAGCATCAGGGGAGCCTTGGGGCTCAGAGGTGGGGAAGGAGGGTTGGATGCTGCTGAACCGAGCTGGGAAACGCCAAAGCCGGGCCCCAGGATGGAGCTGCACTCACTCCAGCCTTGTGGGAAACACCAAACCTGGGCTCCAGGATGGAGCTGCACTCGCTCCAGCCTTGTGGGAAACACCAAACCCGGGCTCCAGGATGGAGCTGCACTCGCTCCAGCCTTGAGGGAAACACCAAACCTGGGCTCCAGGATGGAGCTGCACTCGCTCCAGCCTTGTGGGAAACACCAAACCTGGGCTCCAGGATGGAGCTGCACTCGCTCCAGCCTTGAGGGAGAGGGCTGGAGATGTTGGAGGCTCTTTAACCGCGTTCCTGCATGGTTTGGGCAAGAACCAGGAGCTGAGGCTCTGCCCTTTCCCTGCTCACGAGGAGACGAGGACCCTCTCCAACCCCACCGCGCTTCTCTCCATTATCTGTTTTTCTTTTTTTTTTCCATTTCTAATGGAATTGTAAAAGAAAAAAGGCCAAACCTCGTCCCTGCAGCTTCCACCTGTGGCGTGCTTGGCCCCACAGAACCGACACCCTGCAAAGAGGAGCCCCAGCAGGGGCATTCCAGCCTTTTACTGCTGCGTTAAAGCAATCAGGGTTTATTGGTTTGGGTTTGCTCTCCTCTATTTGCCAGTGATGCAAATTCACCTGATAATATCTCAAACCAGGACTAGACCCGGTGTTCCTTGTTCCTGCTCTAAAACCCCAGTGGGTTTGAGATCACCCTGGCAGGGCAGGGGGTGAGGATCTCCACTCCCCGAGATCTCAGCTCTTTTTTCCAAACACCCTTGGGTTTGGAAGTCCGGGAAGAGACAGACAGGGGCACTGTTGTTCCTTGCAGAGGGGTTTATGTGCAGCAAAACCATCCCTGGCTGGTTCCAAGAAGGAGTTTAATCATTAATTGGGCGCTGTGGAGCAGCCAGGGGTTTTTATAATTCATTAATTACAGCTCTGGCTGTGCTGAGGTGCTGGCAGAACCTCCACATCTGCACAGGGACGGACCCGGTGGGATGGAGCCTCTGCCTGTCCTGGTGCTGCTCACAGAGAGAAGATTCCCCCTCCAGCACACGTTTGTCAGAGGAAGAAAGAGGAATTTCCTTTCCAAGCACAGCCCAGAAGAATAAATTCTAAAAAAATTGACTCTCCTTTGGCAGAGGAAGGTGCAAGGCAGTGGAGCTGCTCCAGGAGGGTCTCCTGTAATCCCATCGTTTTACAATTCTCCAGAACAACACTGAGTACTCCTGATAATTCCCACCATCCCTTGTATCCTATTTTACTGCTCATACTAGGCCAGTCCTGGTGTTTTCTGCTCTCGTGGCAATAAATGCCCTCAGGCAGAGCAGTTCTGCTGGAGCCCAGCCAGGAGTGGGGAATTTATGGCGCAGGTTTGGTACAAAACACAACAATTACTGCAATACAAGAAATCACATCACGATAAACAGCACAAAACTGCCCAATGGAGGTTTATCTCCAGCCAGGGAGATTCCAAAGTGCCTTAATGATTGTCTTACACAGAAAACAATCTGCTCTTCACAGCCAAGAGGGGAAGATCAAGGTCCTGGATTCCACAGGACTGGAGCAGAGAGTGTTTCCTCTAAATCTCCCTGGAGCCCCTCGCGCTCCTCACCCAGGGAATGCTGTCCTGCAGCTCTGGGGACACACAGGGTGCTGGAGCCAGCCCAGGGGCTCCTCAGAGGTGCCACACCTGGGGTTTTGTTTGCAAAAAAAACAATATTTAATGGAAGGCAAAGCAGCCCAAAGTCCCTGGCAAGACCTGCAATACCTCCACGCGTTTGGAGCTATCAGCACAACCAAACTCCTCTCAATCATTTTGGTTCGTGCAAAAGAGGAATTGTGTTTGTGGTCAGGAACAAACTGCCCTTAGTTCCATTGCAGAGCCTGAGACCTGAACCCACCTCCTTCACGCTTCAGGGGCTGCTTTAGGACAAAAATGGAAGCAGAAACCTTCTTTTTTGACCCTAAAACAGGATCAAGACACAGAGACAGGATCTCAGTGCAGCTCCATCCGAACCACGGAGCCTGAGGAACCTCTCGCAAAGTTCTCGATGTGAAGTTCTGCCTGGAAGTGGCTCGCAGCAAGCACCATTTCATTGCACACTGCGTGGTTTACGTTAAAGCATTTTGTCTCTAGAGCAGGGGAATTCCTCTCAAAAGCTGCAATTTCTGCTCCCGCCCTCCTCACCCCTTTTTTTCCCCCTTCCACGATGTCACCACATCTCCGGATAGCTAAAAAAGACCATTTTTGGCTCCCATCCTCAGCACACCGCTGACATCTCTGCTGCTCCTCCGAGCCTCTGGACCATCTCCAGTGCACATCAAGACCTCAGAAAATTTTTGGTGCACCCGTTTTAAACTCTGGGCTTCGATATATATAAAAAAAAAAGAATTGAACATCAAGAGAAAAGCAAAGACTGGCTGAGCTGCAAGCTGCAAAGACAACTTCATTAAACTAAATTTCAGCTGGAGACGGAGGAGGAGAAAATTTCCAGCCCGAGAAGCACCACAGTCTAACGCAGGTGAGCCTCAATTTGCTGTTAAAATACTGGTTTTTTGGAGAACAGTGCTGTTGGAGAGTGGTTATAGGAGATGGTTGCAGAGATTTCACCCACAGTATGTAATAGTTCTGAATTTTAACATAATTATTTCTATAAAAATAGAAAGTAGTGATTTATGATGATTTTTCTCTTTTTAAAGTAGTGTGCCCTTATTTGTTTTTTGTTTTTTGTTTTTTTTTCTTCTTAAAACTGGAAATTAAATTATTGCACTTTTTGGCCAATAAAACCCCAAAAAATGATGTGGGCAAGGTCAAATGCATCCCAGTTCTGGATGGTGGCAGGATAATGGTTTAATCAGGTGCTAAAAATGGATCCTATAAACATTTTCACAATGTATTACTGAAATAAAGACAGGGAAAAAACCAGCCATACATGGTTTACTCCTGGGATTTCTGTAGCTCTTTCTTGTCACTTTCTGCTTTATATTTAATGCCTATTTGTGGGTTACAAACATTTTAAAACACCTCTTTGCCTAAAAACTAACATTAAATGAGATTAAAACGGAGCTGAGAGTTCTGTGCTGCAGACCAGAAATGAGGAAAAGAGGGAGTGTGCTGCTGGACATCAGAAAAGATGAAATAAGCACAGGAATCACATTTTTACTGATTCATTGATGAAAAAAAAAAGCCATTCAGCTCTCCCAGGGCGTTTTTCTTGGCTCTTCATTGCTTCAAGTCCTCCAGTCTGGTGGGAATTGTGGCACTGAGTGAAAATCCCCACTTTTTCCAAGCATTTTTCACTGTAGGCTGCAGCGAGGGAACTGCTGAGCCCTCTGCCCTGGGTGAGCAGAGCTGGGGGGGACCTGAGCTGTCCCCAGTGCCCCCAAAAACAGGAAAAAAACCTGGGGAGAAGTGCCCAGAGAGGATCCTGGGCCAGCTGGAGCCCCCAGCCCACGCCCAGAGGGGAAGGGGACATTTCTGGGGACACTTCTGCAGCCCTGTCCCCACTTCCCTCAGCTCGGGGCAGCGAGAGCTGGGTGTCTGCAGGCTGGGGAGGGGCAGAACGTCCCCAGAATCGGGCGGGCAGGGGACTGGTGGTGCTGGTTCGGGCTGAGCCTGGCCCTGGGGCGAGGCTGAGCTCATCTCGCACCCTCTGCAGGTGCAGGGCACCCGCAGCGGGGTTTGTGGGCAGCCACGCCAGGACTCAGCAGGAATAAAGCTCGTTACGGCACTGAATTTCCTTGTTTGCACTGCCTGAGTGCTTTGAAGAGTTTCCAGTGCATGAACGAGTGTGAAATGCAGCCCAGGGTTTGCACTCACCGAGGTTTAGCAGCACCGGGGGTGAGGCAAAGCTCAGAGAAAGGATTGCAGGTGAAACGCCGAAGTTACCCGAAATTTTTAACTCAAACAAGGAAATCATCCCCGTCTTAAGTAGGAACACCCAGGCACCGTTGGTGGTCAGATGTGGAAAGGGGCAGCAGCAATCTGAGCAAAGATAAATGTCAAGGAATAAAGATAAATAAAAAAAAGGAAGATGATTGAGGGGTGACAGGAGATGTTGAAGGATGCTGGCGTTGCTGCGGTCTGCAGCTTCTCCTGTTGATTCTTGAGATGGAAAAAAGGAGACAAAAGGGAGAAGGGAAAAGGGAGAAGGGAAAAAGGAGAAGGAAAAAGGGAGAAGGCAGAAGGGAGAAGGGAGAAGGGAGAAGGGAGAAGGGAGAAGGGAAAAGGGAGAACAGAAAGGGAAGAAGGGAAAAAGGGAAAAGGGAGAAGGGAAAAGGGAGAAGGGAAAAGGGAGAAGGGAAAAAGGGAGAAGGGAAAGGGAGAAGGGAAAAGGGAGAAGGGAAAAAGGACAAGGAAAAGGGAAGAAGGGAAAAAGGAGAAGGGAAAAAGGAGGAGGAAAAAGGGAGAAGAAAGCAGGGAAGGCTCGATGCCCCAGCAGGTCACTCAGACATTTTTTGGCCGTCACTGACCCCTCATTCCCAGCCATGCCTTTACCCCATCCCCGCAGCACAGGTTTCAGAGCAGGAGTGAGATCTGCAGAGAACCTTTAGCACCTTTTTTTCCTTTAAACATCCCCTTCTTTCTGGGCCAGGCCAGGTCAGAGAGCCGGAGGCACCGGGGAGGCAGCGCCGTGCCCTGAGCGGCCGGCGGAGCAATCCAGGCACTGCCACAATCGCTCTCTCTCTCTCTCTTTTGTTCGATAACACAGAAATCAGCCAAATCCTCAAAGGGTTGTGAGCTTTGCCGAGGGAGCACTCGGGAGGGCTGGACATGGTGCTCCTGTTCCTTTTAGCAGCTCTGCTGCAAGGTGAGTCAGCGGCTCAGGTGAGTCCTGACCAGAGCAGGTGGAGCTGGAACTGGGGCCGTGCTCTTGTGGCTGCATCCTCCCTGGGACACCCAACACCTCCACCTGCAGACTGGAAACCAGTCCCAGCACCTCCCTGCCCAGTGCAAACCCGCCGGGAGCTGGGAGGAGAATCCCAGCTCTCCTGCAGCACCCCCGGGGAGAGGGATGTTGTCAGATCAGGCAGAGTTTGTAAATGCCAAAGGTTTTTTCCATTAATTTCTGCCCTTGACCTTTGACTCCAGGGCTGGGGGGTCCTGTAAGGGGCATTGAGGGTCTGCCCAGCTGTGCCAGTGCCTCTGTGGCGCCGGTGGCACTCAGGGAGGGGAAACACCACATCCAAAATGGACTTTTTGTGACACGGGTGGCACTCAGGGAGGGTAAAACACCACATCCAAAAGGGATTTACTGTGGCACCGGTGGCACTCAGGGAGGGTAAAACACCACATCCAACATGGATTTTCTGACCCAGATGTCCCCTGGTGCCCCTCAGACCCGCAGCCCTGCCTCGAAGGAGCGATGCTGGGTTCTGCTGGCTGTCTGTAACCAAACCCTTCCGTTTGTGTCCCAGAAGAGCCCGTTTCCAGCAGCCTGTACGGCTCCAGGTTTCTGACAGGAAGCCTTGGAGGCTCCATCACCCACCAGTGCTTCTACTCCCCCACGCCGGCCAACAAATACGAGAGGAAATACTGGTGCAAAGTAACGGCAAAGGGGGTCTGCTACACCATCATCTCCTCCAGAAGCTTCACCTCCAGCGAGTACGAGGGCAGGGTGGCCCTGGGGGATGTCCCCCAGAATGGCACCTTCATGGTGACGCTGGCAGGGCTGAGGAGCAGTGACACGGGCACCTACAGGTGTGGCATTGGCAGCACCAACGAAGGGCTCCACGTCAGCCTCAACCTGACCGTGCTGGCAGGTGGGATTCTCTCCTGGGAGAGGTTTGGGATCGGGTGCCTCTATTATACTTTATTAATTGGTTTTGTTAATTTACTTTAGTGATTTATTGTTGTATCTATTCTATTTCTACGATGTTTTCTATACTATTTTCTATAATATTTTCAGATATTTATACGGGGTGTTTTCAGATAATTACGGGGTATAGAAGCGCCCAGTGTTGGCCAAATCGGCTGTAGAGAAATGTGAAAGGAAACCCTCTCTCCTTTCTGTGGGAAACACAGGTTTGGAGATTCTGGGGAAAGACATGGAGGAAATGTCTGAGGGAACGGGTTTTGGAGCAGTAAAGGAAGTAACAGATGGGCTTTCAGCGTGTGAACTGTGTGTGTGTGGATATTTTTGAGTTGTTATAAGCTAAAAAGATGAATATTCATTATCCTAGAGCAGAGCTCAGGGGCATGGCCTGAGAAAACTTGTAGAGTAAAAAGGGCAGGGCAGGTTTTTGGGGTTCTGTGAGCTGACAGTCCCTGTCCTGCTCTCTCCCTGCAGATGCCACGGTGCCGAGGCCAACCCAGCTCATCCGAGGGGAGCTCCACGGCTCTGTCACAGTCCTGTGCCCCTCTGGGGACACCCAAAGTGACAAGAAGAGGTTCTGGTGCAAAGTGGGCAGCAGCAGCTGCACCCTCATGGCCAGCTCCGACGGCTTCGTGGGCAGGAGGTACCAAGGACGGATCCTTATCACCCCTCAGGAGAGCTCTGGAGCTTTCCGAGTCCTGATAAATGACTTAAAGAAGGAGGATTCGGGGCTGTACCTGTGCGGGACACAGGGCCTGAGGGGTCGGGACAGCCCACAGGAGGTGGTTCTGCAGGTGGCCACAGGTAGGACAGGGCACGGGGGGCTCAGCGCTGGCTGAGGGGCGTGAAATGCTCATTCTGTGCCCTCCCCTGCAGCCTCCGCCCTTCCCAGGAGACCCAAATTCCTCATCGGCACAGTCGGGGGCTCTGTGTCCTTCCAGTGCCACCACGACCCCGAGGGCACCTACGAGCAGCAGTACCTGTGCAGGTGGCAGGCAGGGCGCTGCCCGGTGCTGCTGGACCACGAGGGATTTGTGCTGGAATCCTACAAAGGGCGGCTGCAAATCTCCAGCAGCGACCGCGGGCACGGGAGCTACACAGTGCTGCTGAGGCAGCTGAGCGAGGAGGATGAAGGCTGGTACTGGTGCGGGGCCAGGAGCGGGCACACGGAGCTCACGGCCTCCCTCAAGCTGCTCGTCCACAGGGGTAGGTGGTGGCATGGCCTGGACGGTCCCCAAACTGTTCCACACCGTGAGAAACAGAATCCCAGAATCCCGGAATCCCAGAATCTCAGAATCATAGAATCCCAGAATCCCAGAATCCCAGAATCACAGAATCCCAGAATCCCAGAATCCCAGAATCACAGAATCATAGAATCCCAGAATCCCAGAATCCCAGAATCCCAGTATCCCAGAATCACAGAATCACAGAATCACAGAATCCCAGAATCCCAGAATCACAGAATCACAGAATCTCAGAATCCCAGAATCCCAGTATCCCAGAATCCCAGAATCACAGAATCCCAGAATCCCAGAATCCCTGGGTTCGAAGAGACCTCCAGGATCATCGAGCCCAACCCACCCCTGACACCTCACCTAAACCCTGGCCCCGAGTGCCACATCCAGCCTTGTCCCAAACACACCCAGAGATGGTGAATCCACCCCCTCCCCGGGCAGAGCATTCCAATACTTTATCACCCTTGCTGTAAAGAACTTTTCCCTGATATCCAGCCTGTATTTCCCCTGGCACAGCTTAAAACAGCAGCTCTGTGTTTTCCCTCAGTTATTAGCGAGCAGCTGAGGTGATGGGGAAAGTTTTCAGGGGTGTGGGAGCTGAGCTTTCAGAGGAAATTTAATAGGTTTGGATGATATTATTGATTATTATGATGCAAACCCCCAGGATGTGACATCCTGGTCCTGGCGAGTGCAGCACAGAGAGCTGTTTGGCTCTGAAGGGAAGCTGTTATCGTGCAGTTTGAGAAACTGCAGTGTGCAAACAGAAAGATCCATGGAACTGCTCCTCTGGCAAAGGCAGAAAGAGTGGGGTTAAAGCAGGAACGTGTGCCAGGCATCCAGGTTGTCATTAGTGCTTCCCACAGCACTCAAAGGAGAGCAGAAATGGTGTTTTTTCACACAAGGTGCAAGGTGAAATGTGTAAATCTTTGGTAAATCTGACGAGCGTGTTGCCTCTGCGAAGGGATGCGTATCAAAGCCTCAAAATAATGTTTTTTGTAGCAACCTGCTCCTCACGAGACCCAGGAACAACCACTCCTGTGAGAGCCACGGCAGAGAGTCCCAGCACAGCCGGGCACAGGAGCACAGCAGGCGTGGTGGGCACTGTCCCCAAGGGCACCAGGATGGACAATGTCCCCAAAGGCACCAGGATGGACAGTGTCCCCAAAGGCACCACGGTGGGCAGTGTCACCCAGGGCACCAGGATGGGCACTGTCCCCAAAGGCACCAGGATGGACAGTGTCCCCAAGGGCACCACGGTGGGCACTGTCCCCAAAGGCACCACGGTGGGCACTGTCCCCAGGAGCACCAGGATGGACAGTGTCCCCAAGGGCACCACGGTGGGCACTGTCCCCAAAGGCACCACGGTGGGCACTGTCCCCAAAGGCACCAGGATGGGCGCTGTCCCCAGGAGCACCACAATGCCCACCGCCACCCCTGGCACGTCTGCCACCTCCCCAGGTGGAAGCTCCCAGGAAAGGTGAGTCCGCAGCCGCATCCTTGGTGCTTTACAACCTGTCTCTCCCGGGGGGAGCTGGGCACAGCAGGGAACACCTCCCGATGTGAGAGGTGAGAGGAGAAGCCGAGGCTGCCTCGTGTCCAGGCACCCTTTGAGCCCTAACCCTGCTGTGGAGCAGGTGCCAGGGTCAACAGCCGAGCTCCTGCCTGGCTGCCCGTGCCCAGCACAGGCACGGGGCCTTGGGGCAGGTTGCTGAGGCTTGAGCAACAGCCCTGCTGGACATGTGGCTGTGCACAGCTCAGGGCAACCCTTCCAGAGCCCACGGGCAGGCCTGGAGCTGTTGCACCAGGACTTAAATCTGGGCAAGGTTCATCCACAAACTGGCAGCGTTTGAGCCAGGAATTATTCCCTGCTCGTTCTCCACACCAGTTCCTGCTGCAGAAATCACTTCCTCATAATCCAGACTCCAGGTCAAATTATTTCAGCTCTCCCTGACTCTGTTGACTTTTCTTTGATTCAGAGTTTACAACTCCTTGGTACCCTTTAGTGTGAAAACAGCCACCTGCGTGAGCCACGACGGTGACTCCAAACCCAATCTAATCCTGGTGGTTCCTCTTCCCAGCTCCTCAGGGGAACCACGGCTGCTCCCAGTTGTGTTACCAGCCCTGCTTTTGCTGGTTTGCATCACCATCACCATCCTCACCCTGGCCAAAATCAAGCTGCAAAAGCAGACAGGTAAATTGGCCAGGCAACACCTTTTGGGGCTGCAGTGGGTGTTTTGCAAGGGCTTTGCTTGTGATTTCCAAGGACTGGAGTCTGACCTGTGGAATATTTCCATCTCTCAGACACGTGTCCGTTGTGAAGCCCCAGAGCGTGGCTGGACCTGCAGGCAAAGTCCTTGAGAAGTTGCTTGGTTTTGTTTTCAATGTGCTCAAAGGCAAAGCAAATGAAGGAAATGGAAATCCTGAAGCCCTGCTGAAAGCAAGGCTGGGTTTTTTTGTGTGGAGAGGATTTGTGGCTCCGTGAGCGACAGAAAATCCTGGAGGGAGGGAGCTGTGTGCTGCGAGTGGCTTCACTCTGGGCAGCTTCTGGGGCCAAATCCACCTCGTTCAGGGCAAAGCTGACAAAGACAGGCCCAAAAACTCCCTCCTAATGACTGATTTGCAAAAGTATGTGCATCCATCTTAATCCAGACCACATTCAATCCACAGAAATAAATTTAGGGAGAGAAAACCTTCGGTGATGACAGCGGCGGGGGGAAATACATTGTTCACAAGGAGGAAATCACGAAATAATGGCCTAATTTGGTGTCTGACACGCTGGAATACTTGAAGAGGTGCTAGCGGGGGTGCTCCCTGCAGTGCCTCCGTGTGTTTTGTTTTGAAGGAGGAGCAAGAAGCACCACGGGGAGCCTGGAGGGAGCTTTGGCCCCTGCCGGGCTGAGCCCTGGAAGGGAGGAAGGGATGGAGGAGAGCTCAGGTCCAGGAGAGGAGCAGGAATTCAGGATGGGCTCTGGCAAATGTAGGTGGGTGTTTGCTGAAACGGGCACCGCAAGTGTCGTCTCCCTTGATAAAAGAGAATAAAGCCAAATTTTAAGCAGGGAATTTGTGGCTTAGTGAGGAAAACACCTCCGGAGGAGAAGCAGCGGGTTTGCAGGCCAGGAATGACAACCCAGAGGCCAAGAGTCACATTCTGCTGCCAAACTCCTGCCTTTACTCCTTCCCAAGAAAAGTTAGAACATGGATTTCAAAAGACTTGGATTAAATCCTGCATAAAGTTTATATATTTATTGTAGGGTTGATTATAATTTTTGATTGCAAGTAGTAAAGCTGTTATCGCTCTTCCTGCCTGTTTCAGTAAATTCTGGTTTCTTATCACTTTTCTCAGTATTACACAAAAGTAATTATTGTTCAATGTCTTGCAACCGTGTCATTCCTTTTTTGTTCTGTTGTGCAGGACAATCTCTGCTATCCTTGGAAATACCAGGATGACCAGCTTCTATGTAAGAATCTCAGGCTGTTGATGCTTTCTAGAGAAAAATCTCCTGTAAAAATCATTTGAGCAAATATTTTAAAGTGTATCTAATCTGCAGGAATTTGTATCAGTGAAGAGGACTCCATTGGGGAAAAAAAATAGTGGGAAAGTGGCTCGGAAATTTTGTGATTTCACATTCTCATTACAGTGCACTCAGAGCCAAAAGGGGGCTCCTGCTCCTGAATATAAAGAACGGAAAGGAAAATTACACCTCCCCTAAAACATTGAAAATAAACCATCAGCGTTCTGTGAAAAAGTCCTAAAAAGGAGCATGAAACCCAGAAATTATTCGTGCCTTTTGCTCCCAGATGTCTGGGCTGGGGTAAAGCCTGGGATAATTCTCTTAACTGAGCAAGAGGTTGGCTCCAGAAATCCCCTCTGACCTGAGTTTCTCCAGCTTTCTGTTCTCAGAACTCCCTAAAATATCATTTAAAACGCCAAGTTTGGCATAAGAAACACCTATGGAATGACTTCTACAAACACCGTAGAGAGGCAATGCCAGATCACAGCTTCTCTCCTGTTTTGTTATTTTACAGTTACTCTGTGGGGAAAAATTACTTTCCAAAGTGCCTGACGAAGACCTGAACCAGAACCTTCTGTGAAAGCCCCCGCGTAGCCAAGCTGGGAATTTTCCCTGTGCAAAACCAAGCCCCCGACACCTGCCACTGCTCTGCCCAGAACCCAAACCCCCTTTCCTGAGAGCTGAACCCCCAGAGTGCCCAAACTGCTCCGTGTTTTGCAGAAGAGAGAATAAAATGGCTCACCTGTCACTGGCTGTTTGTGGGTTATTTCCCCGAGAGAAAGGTAAAACTGCGGAGGGACAGGGAGGGAAGGGCTTTTGTGGCTTCAGGGCTGCTCAATGGGAGGCAAAATATCAGAAAATCACAGAATGGTTCGGGTTGGGAGGGACCAGCCTGCTCAAAAAATAACGATTTTCTGGGGGTTTTTTTTGGTTTTTTTTTTAAATGCTGATCCATTTTGCAGCACATAAACCACGTCTGATTTCAGTTTCTCAGACACCCACATTCCCAAATGGTATTTTTTTCTCTTCACCTCTGCTGCAGGGATATCCACAGCTTCAAAAGCAGCTGAAATTCAGCCCAAAGCCAGCCCAGCCCCGGGCAGCAGCGTTGCTTTCACACTCAGATCGTGGTTCATGCTGCAATCTGCACTCCCCAAATAAAAGCAATCCGAAGGTTGTTTGTTTTCTGGAGATGCCAAAATGCTTTGGAACCTGTGGCTTGGCAGGGAAAAGCTTCCTCGTGTGCTAAAGCAAGGAAATATATTTCAGATATATTTGCATGAGGCAATTAACTGGTTTTACTGGAAACCTTGAGGGTGGAAAGGGGGGGTTTGGTGAAAAAAAACCTTTTCATTCACCTTGGATTAATTTTTCCCTGAGATGCACCAGCAGTTACAGATCCCCACATTCCTGCCAGGTGTTCCTCTGTCCGTGGCCACCCCACCTTCTTCTGCAAGGTCTTAAAAACACATTTCCATCGCTCTGCAGGAGCCAGCAGGGAAGCTGCTCCCGAGGGACCCGTGCCTGGGACAGGGGGAGCTCCGGGAGAGCAAACACAGCTGAGTCCACCGCGCTCCAGCCAGCACAACTCGGTGCCTCGAGGCAGAAAAGTAACACCAGCATTGCCTGGGGAATGCTTGGGATGCCCAGGGAAGCAGCACTGGAGGGAAGCTTGCAGGGGATCAGCGTTTGTTCCCATCTAGGAGGGGTGGTGGTCGCTGTTCTCTCAGTCTGAGACCCCCACCAAGCACAGAGACAGCCAAAAGCTCCTTCCTCACCCAAAAGCTCCTTCCTGGCCCCAAAAGCTTCTTCTTCACCCCAAAAGCTCCTTCCTCGCCCAAAAGCTCCTTCCTGGCCCCAAAGGCTCCTTCCTCCCCTAAAAAGCTCCTTCCTCACCCCAAAAGCTCCTTCCTCACCCCAAAAACTCCTTCCTCACCTCAAAAGCTCCTTCCTCACCCCAAAAGCTCCTTCCTCACCCCAAAAGCTCCTTCTTCATCCCAAAAACTCCTTCTTCACCCCAAAAGCTGCACACTCATGGAAAGAAAGGAGCTCAGCACCCTCAGCTAAATGAAAGGTGCTTCCAAGGCTGGCTTTAAGTTCTGGCAAGTCTGTTGAAGCTCCCAGTTCTGGCTCAGGATCTTGCTGCTCCCAGGCACTGCAGGAGCTGCCATCCTGCTCAAACCCATCGGTTTTCATTGAATGGATGGGAAAAGCTCCCTGGGACCCCGTAATTGGAAGGAATTGCTGCTTTTGCATCAGTAAAGCAGGGCAAAGCAAGGAACCACAGCTGCCCTGGCTGCTCAGCTGCTGCTCGGGGGTACCCAAAGGGTACTTGACACCAGGGAACCACCAAACTCCTTCCCAAAGGGGGCAGAGGCGCCCTGGGCCTTTCCTGGGAGCCCCCCGGCCCTGGGGCGGCTGCGATCGGGAGGGTGACCAGAGGGGACAGCATGCAGGGACAGCAGAGCTGGGCTGGGCATCGGCTGGGCATCGAGTGCCCGGCCCTGCCCGGGGCAGAGCTCACCTGGCAGCGCCGCTGCCTGCGGCTCCTTTAAGGCTGCCCAGGTGGGGATGCAGGGCTGGAGCTGCAGGCGGTATTTAAAGCAGGCTGGCACTGCCACAGCCCCGCGGGCACAGGGACACAGGACACTCACCGCCGGTCCCGGGAAAGCCAGAAGTGCCAAGGGCTGCAGGAGGAGCCTGGAGTGTGAGTAATGCTGCTCTGGCTTCTCTGGGAATGCACAACCTGTTCAGCACCGGGATGGGATGGGGAAGGGGGAGAACATCAGGTTTGGGTCACTTTTCAGGTCCCTTCCTCACGCGGGAGGGAGCAGCGGTTCGGAACCATTTCAGAGCTCACTGGTGGGAGGCTGATTTCTCCTGAGAGAGCCATAGGAACTGGATTATGGCAGTGATGGTTTCTGCTCTGCAGCAGATTTTTAATATTTAATTTCTAAAAAAAAAGAAAATATTAATTATCATTACAATATTTGCATTAAGTTTTAAGATAGGAAATAAAAGTTAGTGAATTTTACTGTAGTAATCTAAATTTCGCAACTCAGCCTGAGCTCACTGCAAACTTTTGAACCCCAACAGGCAGATTTTGCAATTTCAGAAGAGAATTGGTGCAGTTGTGTCATAAAGGAGCTGCTTTAGAAGCTCCCTGAGAAGCTTGTACAGTTACAGGAAGATAAATATAGAAACTAGAGCTTAAGTGAATGGTCTGGACATCCTAAAAGTGAAATCAGAGGAGCCTGGCAGAGCCCTGTCCCACCCAGACCAGTGAAAGGGTGGGTTCCCACACACCTGAATTCCTACTCCGCAAAGGGAACATTCCTATAGATTTAACACATTTCATTAAAGCACAGATAAACATCACTTAATTGCAATTATTAATGAATCCACACTGGCACCCTCCATCCCTCCAGGCCGAGGTGAACGAGTGCTCTTGGGCCGTGGGATGTTCCTGCTCCTTGCAGGAAGAGGAGAATTAAACTAAAATAATTTAATAGTGCTGAAGTTGGTTTCACTTTCCAGCCCAAGAAACAAATGAACCAGGAAGGTCTGATCTGAAAACCAACAAATTGGTGCATGGGGGATCCAACAACTTAAAGGAACATAAAATTTGGTCTCAGGTTTGTGTAGAGTGGATCCAACAGCTGAAAGAAACATAAAATTGGGCCAGCAGCACAATTTCAGCTGGGATTTCAGTCACCGCCACGAGAGCTGCCTGTTTATTGTATTTAATTTTTTTTCTGAAATATGTCGCTCATATGTTTAACTGGCACAAACATTCCTACTTTGGAAGGTCCCAAGCACTGCAGGCATTCCTAAAAACTGCTGATTTCTTGGTAAATCTTGATAATCTTCAGTAAATTCTGCCTGGCTGTTTCTGCTCACTGCATCACCAAACGAGCCCCTCCTGTTTACTCTCTCCATATTGTAAAGGAGGCATCTGCTTGGAACTGGAAATATTCCTTTTCTGCACATGTTTCCATGATCAGTTTGATCTTTTATCTGGAAGTTGGTTGCTCATTCTTAACCCCATGAAAATGGGGTGGATCGGTGGCTTTTCCCCGTCCCACTCCAGCAGATAAAATTCATGGCAAGGCAAGATCAGCAGGGACCTTGAAGGGCAGTTGAAGATGTAGAAAACCCAGTCCTGTGCAGGATGAAAATTGTTGCTGTGCCCTTTTTCTGGGCACAGAAGCCTCCAACACCTCCTCACATCACAGCTCTCTCTACAACAATTTGCACCTGCACGGCTTCCCCACGGGTCCAAAGGATCTGTGGGGGGAAATATTACTTGTATATAAAATACATACAATATATGTAATATATTACCTCTATGTTACCCATTCTCAACTATTTGAATAGCAGCAAGCATTCCACAAAAAGCCAGGAGGGCTCCCAGGCTGGAATGACAAATGTCACGGCCAAACCTTGGTGTTCTCTTGGTCCCAGGGCACGGCCTTGACGCTGGTCCCTGCCAGGGGCAATAGTTAATGTCTAATGGGCTGGACTGGGCTGATCCCTGGCAATCCCTGCAGCAGCAATTCAGAATTTGGGAATTGAACTCTGGTCTTCCATGCCCAGAGCAGCTGCTGGCTCAGGTTTGCACAACTCCAGGGTCCCGTCCTGGTCTCTTCCAAATCATCATACATCTGAAGGTGTTTCTCCCCAGGCCTGACAGAATCCCAAAAGCACAACAAATTTAGGGAGAGTCTTGTAATGGGTGAGGTTTGGAAGAGCCAACCTGGCCAGAGAGCGCTTGCTGCTGGAAACCTGGAAAATATCAAAATTTAGGCATAAAATAGCACTGGAAAGGAAGGTGATGGTCCCAGCCCAGGTCCAGAGAAGTGTCCTGAAAAGGACCATCAGCCAATTTTAAGGATAAAGACACTAAAAACACATCTATACAAGAAAGAGGGACTGGCTGAGGAGGATCTGCCCTCCCCAGGGCTTTACACACAGCATTAAAATATCCTTATCACCCTGTGGAGCTGCAGTGAGGTTTAGAGCACAGCACCAAATCAAAATTCTCAGGACAACATGAAGATGACAACAAAAAAAAAAATTATCTGTCCTGAGTTGGAAAGCAAGAATAAAGGTCATTATGTTTTCATCTTTCCTTTTACATTTTAAGAGAGAAAACAGGGCTGAAGGCAGCTCAGAGCTGCAGGTGTTGGTGGTGAAAGAGCACAGGAACCTCTGGTTTGGGTAGACAGAGATCTTGGGAACCCTTCCAGACCCGACAGAACAACGTGGGCTGTACCCCAGAAACAGCTGAGCTTTCTGAAGAAATCAGAATAACAGATTACTCCAACTTTGCCAAAATGGGCAAGGCTGAAGCGGGGTCCTGCTTGCCCCACAGGCTGGAGGGCGGTGAGGTGACCATCAGCCAGGGGAGCTGCTGTCAGCCCAGGGCAAACCTCAAGGCCTTCTTTGTGCCACGTTGTTTGCTTTCTGCAGAATTTGTTATGTTTGCCTTGCTGGCTGCTTCTGGGATGTGTTTGAAAGAGAATTTTTCATGCTCAGTGAGTTAATTATTAGCCATGGACAAGTGGCCATCGAGCAAGGAGAAATCACAATACAAGGAAGAGGCACAACAGAACACCTTTCATGCTAACAGGGAAATAAAAGCTTTTTTTTCTTCTGCCGGGAATTACCCTTAATAAAATTGTGTCACTTGATGCCCTGAAATCAAATTCTTCTGATTGTTTATAAGGGTTTTCCTTGGCACCTCTCATCAGCTCCTGTGGCTGCATTCCATGAGCCTGAAAAAGGCAGGTGGATCAAGAGCTGGGCTCAGGAAATGGACATAAGATCTGATTTTTGGAGAAGTTGAGGTAAATCCCTGCAGCTCAGTTCCTCAACAGCTGAGGAAAAAGTTAAAAAGTAGAGGTGAAAATATCACCCTTTTTCTCTTCTGTGTGTCCTTGGAGAGACCAGGGAAAGAAAGAGCAGTCACTAAATACAGGATTCAGTCAGGAATTCTGTGACAGGGCTATTGGGATGAGATTCTTGGACTGTCCTGTTCCCATGCAGCAACCCAGGCGAGACCAGAGCTATCACCTCCCTTTTTCCCTTGACAGGAGCAATTAAAAACCACATTTCTCTCTACTTCAAGCAGCCACAACCCTCATATCCTCCAAGCACAGAGATTATTAGATAATTAACATTTCGCAAATGTGATTATTGAAGCCTTTCCCCATCTTTTCCAGGGAATGCAAGAAAAATGACTTTACTGGTGTTCTTCTTTCTGCTCTCCTTGCTCCCAGCGGGGTCTGCAAGAAGCAGGCACCCCCCCAAGGCAGCCAGTGAGTGTCACCCACCTGGGGCACAGGTTTTGGGGTGGCCAAGGACCAGAGGTGGCACTGGGGAGGGAGGAGGAGGAGGAGGAGGAGGAGGGTCTGGAGAGCATCTTCATCCCATGGGTGCCCCTCACTGCCACGGGAGCTGACGAGCACGCGATGCCACAAAACCCTGGGGACACGTGGCGCGTGCGGCACGTGTGGCATGTGTGGTGGCACGTGTGGCACGTGTGGCACTCACCCCCAGCCTGCTGTCCCCCCGCAGTTTCCAGCCCCGTGTTCGGCCCTCGGCAGCTCCACGGCGTGCTGGGCGGCTCGGCCACCGTGAAATGCTTCTACCCCGCCACCGCCGTGAACAGACGCGACAGGAAATACTGGTGCCGGCAGTCGGGTGCCAGGTGCGTCACCCTGGTGTCCACGGATTTCGTGGCTCCCAGCTACAAGGGCAGAATTTCCCTCACCGACCACCCCGAGGCAGAAAACTTCCAGATCGACATCTCGGCGCTGGGCCCGGGCGATGCTGGCACCTTCCAGTGTGGAGTCGGGGTCAATGGCAGGGGGCTGTCCCACACAGTCACTCTCAGCGTTGCTGATGGTAATCACGGTCTTGGGACTCCCTAAAATACCCTTTTCTTTCCGTTTTTCCCCCCTCTCTCTTTTAAACAAGGCTCCCGCCGTGGCCTGTCGGGTGTTTGAGAGCTGCAGGTGCTTTCAGGGCAGTTTGATTTCAGCCCCTTCTTGTCTCTGTCACAGCCCCCCCTGTCCCTGAGGCAGCTGAGCTCTTCTACGTGAAGCTCCGCAGCACCTGGACCGTGTCCTGCGGCTTTGGGAAGGAAACTGCCGACTTGAGGAGGTACCTGTGCAAGAAGGACAAGGAAGGCTGCAGGAACATCATCAGCAGCGAAAAGGAAATCGATCCGGAATACCAAGGGAGAGTTCTGCTGACTTTTGAGGATCCTCCAGGCTCGTTCCGTATCACAATGACTCAGATGGGCTGGGAAGATGCAGGCTTGTACTACTGTGGGGCCGGTGAATACAGGGAGGAAGGAAAACCCAGGAAGGAACTGGACGTGTTTATCCACGAGGGTGAGCTGTTCCCAGTGTGTTATCCTCTTCCTCTCTCCTTCTCTTCAGAAGCATCACCAGCGGTCTCACTTTATTTAGCAAGAGCTTGAATTTCCCTTTGCAGAGCCCTATTTTCCTACTCGTTCATCTAAACACCTTCTATTCATTTAACCACCTGTAATGCACTAAATCCTCACTGAAGTTCATATCCAGACATCACCTTCCCAGCAGCGGACAGCCTTGTTCCCCAGCCCAAAACTTCAGGAGAAATTCCACCTCCCAGGCTGAGGCAGGCAAGCTGTCTCGTCAAGCCCCCAGTTCCTTAAATCCCAAACTGACAGATGTAGATGGTCCCTCTAGCAAAGGGAACAAAACTTTGCAATGTTGGTCCACAAAGCCAACAAACACCCAGAGAACTTGGGAAAAAGCAAGGCCTGACTGACCCTTTCGGATCAATTCTCACCAGTGCCAGAACAATCTCCTGACGTTTGCACCCCTGGCCTTGCTTTAGTCCCAGCAGCTTTGTTTGATCTGATAATGTTGATTTTCTTGGGAGAGTGTCCCATGGACACGAGTGAGACGTTTCATAACCACTCATTCCGTTCTTACCAACAGACAAAAATTTCCCTCTGTTAAAGACCACGGTAACCGGAAAAAGTGGAAGTTCAGCAACTTTCGAGTGCCTCTATGACCCCCTGAAGAGATCCTCCACGAGGATGTGGTGCAGGTGGAGACTGCAAGGGGGATGTGACAGGATCATAGACAGCGCTGGCTACGTGAAGTACGGCTATCAGGGAAGAGTGGCCATGTTCGAGAACCCCGAGAACAAAACCGTCACTGTCATCCTGAACCGGCTGCAGGACACGGACCAGGGCTTTTACTGGTGCATGTCAGACGAGCTGAAGGAGCAGCAATCATCAACGGAGCTGAAGGTCGTGGAAGGTAAGAGCTGTGCACTGCCTGCTCGGGAGGTACAGAACCACCTCCTGCCCACCCCAAGTGAGCAACCTGGCTCTTTGGGAAGAGACGTGAGCTCCAAGCCTGAACGCACCCCAGCAGCTTTAAAACCGGGACAGAAAGTTTCCGTTTTGTGGGAATGCGTTCACAGAAAATTCTCGTGAGGTATTCCTTAAGCCTTGCGAGAAAAGAACCATAAACAGCACCTTTAGAATGAACAGCACACGGAGCACTTTCCCTCCATCCCCAGCAGCACCACTCCCTGCTGACAGCCACCCCCAGCACTGAAACCACTCACAGCAGCCCTATGTGCCCTTGCAGGAAAACCTGCGCTCACAGGACAGAAGGCAGTGGAGGCACGCGTGGGCTCCCGGCTGGATTTGACCTGCTCCTACCCCTGCCAGTACTACTCCTACGAGAAATACTGGTGCAAGTGGAACGACACCGGCTGTGCCATGGTGCCAGCGCAGGACCAGGGGCTGCCGGGGCCCGGTGCCACCTGTAACACGGCCAACAAGACCCTCGTGCTGAGCTTCGACCGGCTGCGGGAGGAAGATGCAGGCTGGTACTGGTGCGGGGTGAAGCGCAACGGCGTCTTCGGGGAAACCATGGCCGTGGAGCTGAAGGTGACGGCAGGTGAGCTCCCAGGCAGGGCTTTCCCTGCTCGGCCCGGCTGCCTGGGGAGCTTTCTCCATCGCCGCTAGGCTGCAGCAGTTTAAAACAGAAGCGCTCTCACCCAGCAGCCTCCCGGCCAGGTGCCAGCAGCGCCCTGGTTTGCGTGGTTCGCCGTCGGTGTTTCCATCCACTCGGTTTTGACTTCCCAGTCGTAAAAAACCCAGCCTAAAATTCACCTTTTTCCACTTCAGTTTTACTTTTAACCCTGTCCCTATTAATTATTCCTATTACGATGTGTAGCATCATTTAGTTTAGGCGACCTCTGGCACTTTTCAGGTAAAGAACGGATCAAGTTCAGGGATCTTGCTCCAGGGAACTTCTCTAACTGAGCAGGAAACCAGTATGGAGCAGGAAAGGCTGACACCAATAGCAAGGGCTTAGTCTCAGCTTTGGTGCAGTATTTTGGAACTGAAATGGTTTTGGGAGGAGGAATATTGTCAGAAGCAGAGAAAGGGTAGAGCCCTGGGTATCCCATATTTCACCACCCTAAGCGGGGGATGGCCAAAGTGAAAACAGAGTGAAACAGCCTTTGCCTTTGGTGGGCAAGGAGCCAGGAATGAGAGCAAAGCAAGGATGCAAAATTTGATCTGGAAATATCAGAGGCAGAACTTAGAAATGCAAGACTTTTTCGAAAGTTCATAGGCAGGGACAATCTACTTGAGATTTTCCCAGTAAATTATTTGGTGTGAGATCATTTCAGGTCTCAAACCCCCAGTTTGAAGAGCCTCTCGTGGAAAGCCAAAACCCAGAGCAGCTCCATGTCCACCAAACACATCCCAATAGTTTTTGTGTCCAATTCTCCTGCTGCTGCTGCTCTCTGACCACCCTCCTTCCCTGGAACACACAGGGAACGATGCCAAGCACAGCCCAGAGCTCCTGGATGTGGATTCCAGCAGTGAGTCCGGAGCTGCTTCCCCAGGAGGAGCCCACAGAGATGCTGAGGTGCGAAAAGGAGCTGCCCCAGAAAGGTTGGTTCTCTCCATCCCCTGCCATTTATCATTTCTGTGGGGTTTATACAGACTCTTTTTAGGTGCTGTGTTTGTACACCCTGTGTGTGTTGTTTAGCAACACCAAAAAATATCTCATCCCCAAAGAACTTTGCTCTAAATGTCACAGAAGATAAAAAGTGACAGCAAAGGGCAGGATGACTCACAATTAATCTCTAGTTCAAGAAAATAGTATCAGAAGGAAATTATTAGAAATTCCAGGTACAAAACAACTATTTCAAAGTACTTCTGTTAATATTAGAGACTTTTCCTTCACGTGTTTATAACCAAGCTGCTGATGTAACTGGTTCAGCCCGACCTCAAGCCTATATTTTTATTTGGGTTGTATTCTATTCTATGTGCTAGCATCCAGTTAATTGATTAAATTGCACCATGCTCATTCAGAATTACCATCCTGCCCAGATTTAACCTGCTGGATTTTCACATGCATCATTCTCAGTGAGATTTCTTTCCTTCTGTTCCAGCTCTGATGAAAGCCGTGGCTCCAACACTCTTGCCTTGGTGTTGGGTCCTCTTGCTGGCCTGATCCTGATCGTTGTGACAGCTTTTGCTGTTGTCAAATACAGGCAGATGAAGAGATCTGGTGAGTCCCTGCCTCTCTGGGCTCTCAAGAAACACCAGCAGCACTGAGTTAAGGCACCACCCGTGTGCAGGGCTGGGTAGTACCACACCAGGATGGGCAGGGAAGGTCCCAGCTTCTCCAGTGAGCCCATCCATGGAGCTCCAGCTCCCTGCTCCTCACCCTGACCCATCCACGGAGCTCCAGCTCCCTGCTCCTCACCCTGACCCATCCATGGGGCTCCAGCTCCCTGCTCCTCACCCTGACCCATCCACGGAGCTCCAGCTCCCTGCTCCTCACCCTGACCCATCCATGGAGCTCCAGCTCCCTGCTCCTCACCCTGACCCATCCATGGGGCTCCAGCTCCCGGAGTGTCCAGGCTGGACAGAACCCAGCCCTCCCCGGGCTTTACCCGTTGTGTCCCAGCATCCCTGGCACAGAGGGTTTGGGTGTTAACGTGATTCCACCCACTGTGAGGGATTTTCCTCCTCCCTCTCACAGACCTGGTGTCCGTGGGGAGCTACAGGACCAACATCAGCATGTCAGACTTTGAAAGCGTGAGGGACTTCAGTGCCAGCAACAGCGCCTGCGTGAAGGAGACCCAGGAGACCCCCATAGGAGGGGACGGTGAGTGGGTGACCCCAGCCCAGCCCGGGGCAGCCTTTCCTTGCTGGAATATCCTACAAAACACCTGCCAGCCACTGCCCCCTCCCCAACACCTTCCTTTCTCTGCCTGCAGAGTTCATCACCACCACGGACACTCCAGAAAGTGCTGCTGACACAAAGAAGGCAAAAAGGGTAAGAAGAGGCAGGAGAGAGGCCACTGACCTGGGAGAGGTGGCCACTGATCCGGGAGATGTGGCCACAGCCCTGCAGTCTCTGCCGAAGCGGCTGTCTCCTCCCAGGGGCTTTGTTTATACCCAGGTGTTCTCCATTTTACCCAGATCCAGCCCCTGCTGCAGATCAGCTCCCGGGGGTGGGCCTCAGCCCTGTCCTGACTCCCTGTTTCAGCAGAGACATTAACAGCAGTCACTCTGCTTCAAGAAATAAACCAAGGCAGCTCCAGGCAGCGTCAGGAAGGTTGGGGTTGTTACCAGAAATATGAAACACTGGGATAAGGAGATGGCTGAAAACCAGAGCACATCCCATTTTTCAGCGGTCACAGGGAGGGCTCTGCCATGCCAAGGGCTGTGATTTGCTGTGATCTCTGCCTTTCCCTAATTTTCTCTGCCTTTCCCTAATTTTCTCTGCCTCCCCTGCCCTCTCCTGTCTCCCTTCCCTTCAGGTAACACCAAGGTCCACTGGCACCACTCGGCAGCAGCTGCAGGTGCCAGGGTCAAGCCTGTCTTTCTCAAAGTCCCTTCCAACAGCCGAGGTGTAGGTCCTGCGGGTGCCAGGAGCTGAACTGCAGCAATGAAGGAACCTGTCAGGAAGCCAGTAAAGCCCAGCAGCTCTAGGACAGGGCAGCTGGAAGCCAACACCCAGGAACTGGCTTGCCACAGAGTCCCAAACCTAAAAACCTTTGGGGTTTTCCCAGGGTGCTGCTCACAGCAGCACCAGAGTGAGCCGCTGCCTTGTCCCGCTCCTGCAGTGCCCCCGAGTTATCCCGGGATGTCCTGCTGCCCATCCCCATCCCCTGACTGTGCCCTCCTCTCCTTCCCAGGGCTCCAAGGACGGTGCTGACCTCTCCAACTCCTCCTTCCTCGTCACCTCCGACAGCGTCACCCCGGGCAGCCCCGGGGGGGACAGCGCTGTCCTGGCCGTGTCCCCCTCTCCGGACCGGCTCTGAGGGGGCGCTGCCAGCGCCCGGGACCGGCTCTGCCCTGAGGATCACCACGTCAGCCAGCAACACTCTTCACTGCTACCGCAATTTGCTATAGCTTGACCTTTTTTTTTTTTTTTTTTTTGCTTAAATTCAGCTTCGAGCGGCGAATTTAGGAGGAATCGTTGGACAGCAGAGAGGGCTGGGCTGGGCTGCAGGTCTGAGTGAGGAGGTTGGGCTGGGAAACTGCAGGAACTCGAGTGGCTCATCCGACCAGCGGCCCCAGTTCCAACCGTGTGGGCTCCCACAGGCCAGACGGAGCATTGTAAAAAAATAAAAAATCCCGTTCTCTTTTAAAGGCAGCTGGAAAATCCTTTAGAACAGCATCTGATGCTGCTGATTCCTCTAAGCTTTCCTGACCTGAGGGCAGCACCCGCGGGCCAGACACGTCTGGAACGTTTGTGTGCATGAGAAATAAAGAATCCAGTGGTGCCTTTCAGCAGACTGGGGAACTCCAGGGCTGTGAGATATCACAGGAGAGCCCACCCAGAGGGGCACAGAAAGGGTGCGAAAAGCTGCATTTTCCAGGGACAAAGCAGTGTAGGAAGCTGTAATGACGAAGAGGTGACAATGGCCGGCTGGGTTAGCCGACAGACACTGAGTTTCACTGAGGATAAAACCCAAATTATCCCTGAACTGTGGATTTTCAGTGCTGGGATGAGCAGGGCAACAGCTCCCTCCGGCTCAGCAGTCCTCACATCCGCATGCCAGCCCTCAAAGGGAGGTGAGGGCTCACCTGCCGCATCCCCTCAGCAGCGCGGTGGGAAGAGGGTTTGGAGACCGGGAAAGGCGTGGAGGGACCGGGATGGATCCGTGGAGGGGCCGGGATGGATCCGCGGAGGGATCGGGACAGATCCGCGGAGGGGCCGGGATGGATCCGCGGAGGGGCCGGGGAGGATCCGCGGAGGGGCCGGGATGGATCCGCGGAGGGGCCGGGAAGGATCCGCGGAGGGGCCGGGAAGGATCCGCGGAGGGACCGGGATGGATCCGCGGAGGGATCGGGACAGGTCCGCGCCCTCCCGGAGCCGCCGGGAGGGAGGGAACACCTGGCTCAGGTGCAACAGGAAAGGAGAGAGCCTGGAAAGCGTCCCCGAGGGCAGCAGCGGCAGGAGAAGGCTCGGGTTTGGAAATTTCTGAGAGGAGAAAACCCCTTTGCTCTCCCTTCGCAAATCCTCTTCCTCCTCGGCTGCGCTCCTCCCTCGGTGCCCTGGGAGCAGCCGGGAGGAGCTGAACTCCGGGAGAGGCTGGGAAATGAGGGTGGGCTGAGCATCCTGCAGCCCTCCTGCAGCCCTCAGCTGCCTGCTGCCACCCCTGCTCCTTCCCACCGCTGGCACCGCCAGCTGGCATCTCCTTTCCAGAGGGGAACGGCCCTGGGCTGCTGCAGCAGGCAGAGAAGTGGAAAATCCCTGTTTTATGTGAAAGCCAGGCGTGGATTGAGGTGTGCAGCACTCGGGGTGTGATCAGTGGATAGGATGAACTGTAAGGGTTGTGACATAAACTGAAGGTGTGGAGTAAAACCCTCGAGCTGTGATCCAAAACCCCAAAAGGTACGTGGAAAAGCCCAGCAGGAACTCACCCAGCAGCCCCTGCTCCTTCACCAGGTGCCAGCTGATTTCCTGTGCTCGGGGACGAGCTGTGGCCCCTCACTCCATCCCAGCATCGCTCCCAGGGGTTGTTCCTCAATGGAGAACAGGACATTCCACCAGACACTCACTCATTCCTGGAAGAGTGATGGAGCTGAAAAATCAGCTCTCTTGAGCACTGCCAGAGCATGGGGAAGTGTTCACGCCCACAAACGAAACCCATCAGAAAGTGAATTAACAGAGTCAAAGCCCTGAGGAGCTTTCCTTTGGCATAAGCCAACATTTGGGGGAATCTTTCCTTTGAAAGTGAATCACCAAACACCACCCAGAGTGACACACGTGCTGCAGGGAAGTGCTGGTGCTGTTCCTGGGATTCAGAGCACGCAGCAGGCACCAGAAATGCCCCAAATGGGAGAGAACAGACCAGAGCTATAAATAACGCACAGTTTTGGGGACAAACGGAGGGGATTTAGCAGCACTGAGGTCTGAGTTTGGTGTTCCTGGCGTGCCCAGAAGGATGCATCAGCCCTGGAATGTGGAGCGACTGCATCTGCTGTAAAAGGACACCACAGAGAATTCAGAAAGTTTCACCAGCAAGAATCATATCATTCCTCAGAATTTTGACAAACAGACTCAGCACAGTTTCAAGTGGGGTTTATTTACAGTCATCACAACCCGTTTCCACACAACTCACTACTGTCAGTAAATTGCACAATACACTCAAGGACTTTTTCTGTTCAGCAACCACATCTCTTGCACAGAAACTTTTTTACTGATAAGGCAGAAAATATCGTCTCAAAAGCAAACAAGGATTTCTAGGGCCTGACACACCTGCTAGGACCTGTCCTTGGCAGCATTTCTCACACTGCACTCCCCATTTCAGCCAGATCCACCAGAGGCAGCAGCCCTGAGACCCAGCCCAGGTTCATCCAACATCCAACACCAGCTCCTCCCAGCCAGCACTCAGCACGCATTCCCCACTTCCCCCAGACAAACAAACCTATCATTTAAACCATAATTTTATGACATGATCACAGCTTGTGTCTGCCAGCAAGAGAAACCCTGGTGGGTTTTCCCTTGGAGCATGCTCTGGCAGCAGCGAGGGCGATGTTGATTGAATGGAACTCGTGGTTTCTGCCTTGGTGAGGGCTCTGCCCACATCCCCGGCTGGGAGAGCCCTCCGGGAATGCAGCTGGGACTGCTGAGGAGCTGCACCGGTCTGGGCATTTCCTGTCCCTCTCATCTCTGCTGTGCCCAAAGCCCCCTGCAGCTCCTCAGGCCTGGCCGTGGGTAATTAACGCTGCCTGCTAACGAGATTTCTCCATCCAGTCCAGGAGGATGTCCAGTTCCCCCAGGGATTTCATGGCTGCAGATGTGACATTCAGCTGCAACGATACAAAGGAACGAGCTGTAAGCAGAGACCATCAGTACAACCCAACATAAAGAGAATTTCAATATCTGTGTTGATTACCAGGCTCAGTCATTAACTCACCCCTTCGTAATTGGCAAGTATTTGTTTGAATTTCTCTGTGGATTCCTCCCCACACACACAATTATTCTGCTCATGCTGGAAAAATAAGATTAATTCATTAGTCTGGGCAGTTAATTTTTTAAAATAAGATTTCAGTTTCTAATTTTGCTGGGCATTAGGGACTGAGACATTGCTGGATCTGTGGGAAAGGCTGCAGGTCCCTGAATCAGATTTTAGCTCACACCAGTTGCCTTGACAGACACGGGGACAGGATAAATATTGGTTTTTAGGACCAGTGGGGGAGTTTGCTGCTGAGTGGGCAACTCTAAAAAACCTCTAAGTGCACAGAGCACTCTTCACATCCCTCTGCTTTGTATTCTCATTAAAACCATTTATATAAACAGAGACTTTACAGCTTTATAAATCTCTCGGGTTGTTTTAGAGATGAAATATTGAGAGGTGAGGCCGCACTGGAGCAGCAGCCAGGACTTACACACTGCCCCAGCTTCCTCCTCAGGCTGAGGAAGGAGTTGGCAATGCTGCTGATTTTCCTGTTCACAAACGAGTCCTCGGTCCTGCAGTGCTTGAAAACTTTGTCCACGTAGAAGGTGAAGAGCTGATGAGTGATGCAGCATCTGTCTGAAGACTTAGAAAAGGAATTGAATGACTACAGGGCCTTCCAGAGGGGTGCAACCTGCAGTCACTCTCTGGGATCAAGCATCTCTGACAGGAAATTCGTGGTAGCTGAGCACAGCAGGACTGTTTGACTCAGAGAAAGCTTCTTCTGTGGTGTCTGATTGAAGCTGATAAAATAGATGGGAAATCGTTTTGGGCTGATTTTCCAAGCGATCCATCCTCAGCAAAATAAAAAGAGCTGATTTTGCAGCCGGATATCAGAGGCTGAGACCCGGCCCTTGCCCAGTGCTTTGGGGTGTGAGAAAGCTGAAAACGAGTGAATTATGATATCTCACGCTTCCCAAGGTCACACTCACCTTTTGTGAACAAACCAGAGGATTTTTGGATCCTTTTGGATCCTTTAAGGGCTCCCCAGGCAGGGGCACCTACCTTGACCTTGTGCAGGGAGTGAGGGTGGGACAGGATGCTCAGGCTGCGGATGGGGTCTCGCGATTGCTGCGGAGAGGACGGAGGTGGGATTGGAGCTGCTGGCTCCAGAGGGGCTCCAGGAGCTGCCAGGGGCTCCCCAGGAGCCTGGGAAGTACTCACAATATTGGCTTTAATTGCTGTGAAGCCAGCCCTGATCTCTGTCACGCTCATGGAGACCCTGCAGGCTCCAAAGTGGAAGATTTTGACCCCAGCTGTCGGCATCAAATTCAGCCAGCAGGACACGGAGAGGAGGCAGAGGAACACGGGGGATGCTCTCATGTCAGCTGCCTGGGAGACCTGCCTAAGGAAGAGAAAATTCCTCATTATTTCCCTAATTAACACAACCGTGATCCATATGAAAATACACGCATTTTATACAGAGCTTGTACGCCTGCATTAAAAACCCCACGCTCATTAGTATCTCTTAGCCATTATTTCTTTTTTTTGCTCCCCGTGAGCAAAAGAAAAAGATCAAACCAAATAAAACCTCTAACAGAAGAGCTCAAAAAGAAAAGGAAAAATAAATAAAGTATCAGTTAAAATACATCTAAATAAACAGAGTTATTCTGAAAAAAACATTAATGGAAAAAGAAATACAGCTAAATTAAATTTTTAAGTCTAGTGGCAGAGAAGCAGCAGGAGGTAACTGCTGAAAGTAACAGATCCCAAAGTCTGATCCCACAAGGAAATGTTTTCCCTCTGGAATAGCATCAATAGTAGTTCTGTGAGCACTGAAAATTAAGGTTATTAATGAAAAAAAATATTTCGGAGATATTATAGGAATATTACTTCATAGGAATACAAGGAAATTCCCACAAGGACATGGAACAAAGGGGTAAATTCAGTATCTTACCTTGTTCTGTGGTGTGGCTTCAGCTCTCTCGCCGGTGTCTGACCTGGAGAGCTCCGACGGATGCGTTTTTATCCCGGTACCAGGAGGAAATAACTCCTGGATTAACTTTTGGGATTTTTCTTGCTTTCCCCAGCACGCATTTCCCTTTGTAATTTGCTGAATTAATGAGCTCGTGCAAGGGACCAGCTCCCTCTCCCACAGGTGTTTCCCTCACCTGCAGAGGCGGGAACTCCCGGCATCGCTGCGTGGGTTTTCTTTTGGGAAGAGGGATGTGACCAAAATTAGGGACCGTCCTGGGGGTCACATCCCCAAAACGCCCCGAAATGGAGCAATGCTGGCAATCCCCTCCTGCAGAGGGGCCACTTCCAGCTCCTCACAGAGGTGTTGGGGTGGGGGAAGCTCGGTGGCATCACCCCACGGAGTGCCAGTGGTCCCAAGAGCCCGGGAATTCTGGCAGTGGAGCTGGGAGAGGTGGTGAGATTCAAGTCCAGGGGTGTCAGGGGTGGCACAGGTGCCCTTCCCCTGCCACTTTCAGGGAATCCCGGTCCTAAATTCAAGGAATCCCGGTCTCAAATTCAAGGAATCCTACCCTCAGGTTCAGGGAATTCTGTTCCCAGCTTCCTCAGTTCCTGCACACTTCTCCACCCCATGTCCCCGGTGCTGGAGATGAACAGAAAGACGAGCTCGGGGGTTTTGGAGGACACAGCTCCCACCCTGCTGGCAGGAGGAGTCTCTTGCTTTCTGCGGTCACAGGTGATCATCATCCACAGCCCAAAGCTGCCACCCTGCAGAGGGACAGAAACGTCACTGACGCTTCCCAGAGCCCCCCAGGCTGGTGGCACCGTGACATCCGTGATCATCCCGCCTCGAGCTTTCACTGCCGGCCAAAACTGGTGCAGCCAAGGAGCAGGCACCTTCTCCTCCCGGCATTTCAGCTCCAGCCTGTCCCCAGGGAAGCAGGGTTTGCCAGCTGGGACACACTGTCACACGGATGTGGCAGTGTCGGCTCCAAGGACAGTTTGATTCCTTCTGTAGCCCCCTTGGAGGGAGCTCCATTCAGTCTGCAAACAAAAATGTGCAGCTAAATAAACTCCCTGGAGTTTCTGGGAGCAGGGGGGACGGGCAGCTGGGCTTTTGGGGCACTGGGGTGGCAAAGTCACCCCTCAGATTCCAGAGGCAGCCTCTGGAGCAGGCTGTACCTCGTGCCTGTGGGCCAGGGCAGCCCTGCACACATCTGCGGGGTGACTAATTAATTTATTGATAACCAAGCCGAGTCTTGAGCGCAGATCCGTCACCAGGGGAGGACTAGGCAAATGCACTCTCTGCCCGGGCTAGTCAGGGTGTTGCTCACAGGGTTGCTGGCACTGCCCCAGATGCGCCCACCGCGCCTCCCTCGCCTGCTGTGAATCACCCAGAGGGCACGGGCCAGGCTGCAGTGGGCTGCATTTGCCCTGGCTGAGGAGTTGGAGGGATGTGGGGCAGCACAGGGCTGTTAATCCCCACCTCCCTCCCCCCAGTTCCCAGCTGCTGCCTGGAATTGCAGCAAAAGTTGGGAGCAGAGGAAGTGGCAGCGATGCCGGGAGCCCGGTGCACACCCAGGGTGAGGAAACAAGGGAAGAGGCAGTGAGCTCTTACTTCATTATGTAAATGGCAGATGACATGGAAGGATTTCTTCCTTTTCGTTTGGTTTTTTTTTTTCCTTTTGGTAACTGAACTGACGCCCAGGATGGGTCAGCCAAGTGCCAGGAGGCAAAAAAGAGACGTGGGTTGAAGGCAGTGGGGGAGAGATGCTGGGATGATACAGGAACGGGAGGGAAATGCTGGATTATCGGGGTCCAGGGCCTTGTACAGATCCCTCCACGTGTCCCTCAGCCTCTCTGTCCTGTCACCGACCTTCTGCAAAGCAGACGGGACAGCAGGACCCTCGCCACAAGGGCAAGGAGGAGGAAAACCCCGTCGGGGTGGGGGACAACCCAGAGAGATTTTCATTTTTGGGTTTTACTGTCTGTGAAATGGTGGTGATGGAGCACCCCGAGTGCTGAATGTGGGGGATGTCCAAAAGCCTCTCATTTCAGAGCAGAGAGGGTGCAACCAGCAGGGTTCCCAGAATGGTTTGGGTTGGGAGGGACCTCACAGACCACCTCGTGTCCCACGGGCAGGGACACCTCCCACTGCCCCAGACTGCTCCAAACCCTGTCCAGCCTGGCCTCGGGCACTGCCAGGGATCCAGGGGCAGCCACAGCTGCTCTGGGCACCCTGTGCCAGGGCCTCATCACCCTCACAGGGAAGAATTTCTTCCCAAAACCCCATCTATCCCTGCCCTCTGGCAGTTTAAAGCCATCGGCACATCCTGATGGAAGCAAATCACCCCGGCTTGGCTTTCCCCAGGCTGTCACCAACCTGCCAGCTACAGCAGCATGAAAATACCCCCAATAAAACAGCAATCCATCCCTCCTTTGCTCTGGGAAGGAAGAGGGAAAGAAGGAACAGGGATTTCAGAAACTCAGCGTTGTGACGCTGCAGATGAGCTCAGTAAAAATGGGAAGTGATTCCCGCAGGCACTCTCGGAATAGTGAAACCTTTCGGGCACTGTAGCGCTGGGAATGGGGCAGGGAAGGCTCTCCTCTCCCCAGGAACACTTCCAGGCAGCTCCCAGCTAACGGGGGAGGGCTCCTCCCTCGGGATTTCATGGCAGGCACGTTGTGACAGGGCAGCGAGTGCAGTGACGGCCCAAATGACAAGCAGAGGCAGCAGGGGCAGGGTTGTGAGCCAGCCGCCCTGGTGCTCAATTAAAGCTCAGCCCTGGGGGTCATGAACTGATCTGAGAAATCATTCGTGCAAAGTCCGTGCGGAGCAGCGCGGTCCCGCACGGCACAGGCACCGAGGGGCTGAGGCAGGAGCTCGGGGAATACCCCCGGAGCAGCTGGAACATCCCGCTCGGAGGAAGGAGCCGCCTGCACCTCGCTGGCGCGGGGACGATGCTGAGCCCTGCCCAGCGCGGCTCTCACCGCCACTGCTGCGGTGACAAAACATCTCCAGGGCAGCAGAAAGCTCCAGGCTGCTGGGGACAAAGAGCTTGGGGCAGTGACTAACGCAGGACACGGTCCTGGAGAGCCCGGCAGCGTGACACGGACGAGACACCCGCAGGGGACGGGACACTCATAGGGGACAAGACACTGACTCACCCCCGGCTGGTCACGTTGGGAAACTCAGCCCTGCTCCATCCCCAGTGCACCCCACTGGTGTTACTGGGAGCTGGTGCTGTGCTGAGCCTGCCCTCACCCAGCTCAATCCATTCCCAACCATTCATTTCCAATAATTCGTTTCATCCTTAAAAAAAAATCAAAAAAAAAAAAAAAAAAAAAAATAAAATAAAAAAAATCCTTAAAGAAACTGTCATCGAGCTGTTGTGGTCCGAAGGCGCCCCGCTCTCAAGGACTGGTCCCAGATCACGTCTAACATCAAGTTTCCAGTAAAGTGTCTGGGGGTGATAAGGCACCCGTTTCAGTAGTGCCTTTCAAGGCACTTTCTGTGCTCTAAGAAGTTCTGATAACACTCGACAGCCCAGCCTTGGTTTGACATTCTTTGTCATCGCCCCTATTTCACAGCAGCTTTAGGTAAACCATCGTTTCAGATATGAGGCTGATAATGGTTTTTCTCAGGTCCCCAGAGGCAGAGAACCTCAGTGAGAGAAATGCTCCCAGAAATTTTAATAAAGGAAGAATTGAGCCTTAATAACAACATCCCGCAACAATATGCGGGCTCAGGAACCCTTCGTGATCTCCTTCAGGAGAAGAGCTGCAAAAACCGACTCAGCCACGTGAAACAGAAATGACTGTGGGGTGTTACACCTGCTCCGATAATGCTGTAGCTCACCAAAACCCCCGTCAAAGGATTGCAATTCTGTTTCCAGCGGCAAAGGGAAATGTTTCCACTTGGTTCTTCTGCACCAGAGCAATTTCTTTGCCACTTGCAGTGATGCAATTTGTGAGCCAGCCCTGCCCTCAGCGTAGCTGGCTGTCAATGGGAAGGTGAAATGCAGTTCCCAGCACCTTAAAAAATCAAGATTTAATTGTCAAGAAATCCCTGCCCCTCCAATCCAGAGCCAAAACCTCGTTTGAGCGAGTGCCAATCTGGCACGATCCTCCTGAGCCCAGGCGGTGACAGCAGCGCCCTACAGGTGCCACCCCTGATGTCACCCTTTCCATGAGCTCGGCACCCACGTTCGCTCTCCGTGATGGCAACGCCCTCTGCCAGCCCTGAAAATCAGACTGCTCTTCCCCCTCTTAATTAGTGCGGCTCGTTATGGGCAGAAAGCCTGGCCAGGGCCAGCACCAGCCCTGCCCTCGCTCTGCCCCAGCTCTGCAGTGCTGCTGACAGAAGAAAAATGAAAAAAAAAAAAATTGTTTTTCTCGGTAAACTCGACAAATGAGTCAGAAAACACTCGGTGAGGAGGTGCTGCTGGAGCCGTACACTGTGTTCCCCCTCCTCAGTCACGTTTCGAGCCACAACCACTTGAATAATTCTGAAAATCAAACACTGGCTGCTGCCTCGCGGGGAGCAACGGGCTGAGCATGGCTCGGCTTTGGGAAATGCCACTTCTATTCAGCCAAGCTCCAAGAGACATCCCCAGCAAAAGTTCAGCTGCTTTCCAGGATCCTTCCCGAGGGGTTCGCAGTGCCCAGGACTCTCAGCAGCTTTAGGATGGGTGGAACAGCTCCTTTCCCTGCTCTGGGGGGCTCAGGGACTTCTGGAGAGCTTGGGACAGTGTCCTTCACCCCAAAACAGTGTCCCTCACCCCAAAACTGTCCTTCACCCCAAAACACTGTCCCTCACCCCAAAACAGTGTCCCTCACCCCAAAACAGTGTCCCTCATCCCCAAAACAGTGTCCTTCACCCCAAAACAGTGTCCCTCACCCCAAAACTGTTCTTCACCCCAAAACAGTGTCCTTCACCCCAAACAGTGTCCCCTCACCCCAAAACAGTGTCCTTCACCCCAAAACAGTGTCCCTCACCCCAAAACAGTGTCCCTCATCCCCGAAGTCCCTCACCCCAAAACAATGTTCCTCATCCCCAACGTTCCTCATCCCAAAACAGTGTCCCTCATCCCTGAAGTCCCTCACCCCAAAACAATGTCCCTCATCCCAAAACCATGTCCCTCACCCCAAAACAATGCCTGCATCCCCCTGACTGAGGGCGTCACCCGTGGCTGTCCCTCTGGGGCTCTTCCTGCCATGGTCAGCAGCACCAGCCCAGCGCAGGGTGTCCCCCAGCTGCAGCAGGAAGGGGACAGTGCCACCTCCCCCGGGTGCTGGGGGTGACCCTGGGCCCCCCCTGTGCTGCTTGGATGTCCCTGGCCAAGTCAGGGGCACGTCCCAGCCGTGCCACCGCCTGTGCCACCTCCTGCCAGAGCAGATGTGACACCCGCCCTGTGACTCACCGATGGCACTGTTGCTGCTAAAACAGGATTTTGCCCCGAGAGGGGAAAAAAATTGCAAAAAAAAAAGTGTAAAAATGCGCTTTTCTTTTTTCCCTCCTCCTCTAAAAGTCACCTGTGAGGAAGAGGAAAAGCGTGATGGAGGATCTTGAGCATCGGCAGCTGTTCTGCAGAAAATTCATTTAGTCACCAGGGTGGGGGGCGTGGAAGGTTAGATAATTGTTTCCCCTGCTCTGGCAAATTGTGAACTCGTATTTTGGTTATCACAAATGGCATCTTCCCCAAAGGGAAATGTCGATTTCAGGCTTCTAGAGTTAAATAATACAGCTCAAAAAAGCACCTTTTTTTTTTTCAACTCTCCAGCAGCCGGGTTTCAGCTGCCACCTCTGTGCCCACCCAAAGTGTCTCTGTGCCAAACCCAGGCTGTTCACGCTCTCTGTGATGCCAAGGCCACCCCACATGAGCCCAGCTTGTCCCTGCCCACTTCAGGGACCACCTGGAGAATTAAATTGCCCCCGGGGAAATTTTCACCCCAAAACTACAACAGCTCAGGAGTTGCCCAAAAGGTTTTGAAGCCACATCTTGGGTACAGGTAACGATAGAGAGAATTTTAGAGTGAATTTTTCATGATTTTTAGCATTTTTCCCCCCAGGCTGTGAAGAAAATTGGTTATTTCAGCACAAATCGAGGTGAAGCTGCCTGAAAAGCACTGCCCTGCCTTTCAGGGTGACAGAAGTGCCCAGGAGAGAATGATGCAAAACCCAACGAGATCCACACCAGCCTCCAGATGTGCAAATACATCAGACCCAAATCTGAGCGAGATTCAACTGGGCCTTAGTGAAGGAGGGTTTTGCAGGTTCCAGGAGGTTTCAGAGGCTTTTTTTGACACACGAGCAGTGGCTCTGCTCTGAGCACACATGATATCCATGCGCAGAAAATGCTGCAGCACAGTCAAGACCTGCCTGAGAACTGCCCGTGCTGGGAGGACCAAATTTCACCAAGAAACGAAACTTTCTTCGAAGGTCCTTCCGAGAGAGAGGCTTCTGATCAGTGAATATGAACAGTGCCCCAGGCAAATCAAATTTCCACTTTTAAAACCCACAAGGAGCCCCCAAGCAGACTCTCCCCTGCAGAATTTACATTGGGTTGCTCTGATTGGTTCTAATTTTAAACTTTTTTTTTTTTTTTCCTCCCTCTCTTATATTTAGGGCTGCAATCATAATTCACTTTACCTGCTCCACTTGTTCCTGGCTGCTCCCATGGGTTACACCATGGATAGAGCAAGTTTTCACCTTGGCAAGCGGCCCATCTGAAAGAAATAGAGAGGAGAAAAAAAAATTAAATTAACTAGAATTGAAGAAAATTGCTGATTCCAAGGATAGGGATTTTTTCCTAGTGAGCCTGGAGAACCCCAGCTGAACCCCACGGATGCTTCCATGACTCACAGAAGAGCTGGGCAGGCAGCCCTGGGGTGCTGCTCCCCACCAAAGGGCTTTTCTTGGGAAAAAAATAGTTGTTAATATTATAAAAAGCCAAAGCTGAAGTTCTTTACTTCGATAATTCAAATGAACTGGCACAGAAAATGGCATCAGTTACCAGGTACCACTTTGATAATTCAAATGAACTGGCACAGAAAATGGCATCAGTTACCAGGTACCACTTTGATAATTCAAATGAACTGGCACAGAAAATGGCATCAGTTACCAGGTACCACGTGCAGCACATGGAGGGTTATCAAGCAAAGCAATCCCACAGAACAGAACAATGATACATGCTCAGAGTTATCAGCACTGGGGCTGCTTTTTGGTGAAATATCAGATTTCAGAGCACCAGGGAATGGTGTGGCTTCCCAAATGATCCCAGGGATGCTGGGGAGGGGAGGGAATCATCCACCACATTCTGAGAGCAGTGCCAGCAGCAGCACCAGCCCCACTGGCACCAGCACTGGGCTCTGGGCTGGGATCTGCTGGGATTCCCACACCCATCAGCCAGCCCTCCTACTCCTCCCACCCATGATTTTGGGATTCCCACACCCATCAGCCAGCCCTCCTACTCCTCCCACCCATTATTTTGGGATTCCCACACCCATCAGCCAGCCCTCCTGCTCCTCCCATCCTTATTTTTGGGAGAACTCGAAGCTGTGGCAGCAGAGCTCACACAGAGCATCTGACAGAAACACAGACTCCCCCAGGCTGGGGGAGACCTTCAAGATCAAGAGTCCAACAATCAAACAATCAACTACAGCACCCCCATAACCACCCCTGAACCATATTCCCAAAAGTCTCTCTGGCTGGAAAAGCAGGCTGGGCCTGGGGCTGGAGCAGCCCGTGGACCTGACAGCCCCACTCAGGCCCTGGGTTTGCCCCGGGGGTGAAATGTGCTGACGGTGCAGGCAACAAATGACACCTAATAATGGAGAAACTGAGAGCTGGCTGCTACCAGCTCCGTCTTTGAATGATCCGGGGAGCAAATGAATCACTCCAGCAGCCAGGCAGGTTCAGCTTTCACCAAAACCGAAAGCTGTGTTTCAGTAAATTCGCTGTGGATTCTGTACGCAAGCGGCTCCGGGTTTCGGTTTTGGGTTAATATTGCCCCTCTCAATTTCACAACCCCGAGGAGCCGAGGCTGGTTTCGGGATGGATGCACGTGAGCTCGGGGAGTTCTGCTCCAGCTCTGGCCCCAGGGCACGGGGAGATGGGCACCGAGGGACTGCCAGGGAAGGCTGGCACGTCACAGCCACCCGTCTCCGCCAATTCCTGCTTTGTTTGGTAATGTGTCCTGTGGGAAGGGGGGAAACAGGAAAACTGGGCACTGTTTGTTGGCCTCTAGGTGTAAATTCCTGGAAAATCGTGCTCTGAGGCAAGGTTGATTTTTCCAGAGGCTCATCCTCTTACCAATTATCCTGGATAGCTCTGCCTGATGGGGAGCACCAGCTCGGCCTTCTGTCCCCCGACCCCGGGGACACTGAAGGCTCTGGAAAATGCAGAGCATTTCCTCCCTGCACAACCCTTCTTAGCCACCAATACAAACCAGGGCCACTGCAGGGATTTTGGCTCTTCATTCGACTTTATATTTTCAGCAGACACTGCTGAGGACTGGGGATGAAGTGCCCATCCTTCCTTAGCCGACAGCAGAGGAAGTTTGCTTCAGATCATTTTGTTTCTTCCTTCTTTTTTCTTTTCTTTTTTTTTTTTTTTTTTTGTCTTCTTATTATTTTTAAACAGTGAGAGGGGTTTTCCACCATTCAACTTCATCTTCCACTTCCTAGTTACAGTCCTCAAAAGAGACAGGGAGAGCAATAACCAAGCGAAAACATAAATGTCTGATGCTGCTAAGGAAGTAAATCTTCCTCAGGCTGCCACAGAAAGAGAAATTCCAGGGAAATTGTTGAAGAAGCTCGAGGAGAGCAGTTCTGAGCAGGAGTGGAGCTGACACCTGAGCCCCCATGGGGAGCAGCAGGATTTCAGAAGCTGCTTTTCAATGGTTGAACTCTACTGCTTTTATAACTCAAGGTCTTCCCCCATGGCAGGGGGTTGGAAATAAATTATATTTCCAGTCCATTCCAACCCAAACCACTCTACGATTCCATGACTTTCTTTAGGTCTCCATATTAAGATATCTGCCAGGAGAAGGACGTTGGATCACCTGTTCCCTCTGTGAAAAAAAACAAGAGAACAGAAAGGAGATCTGAACACCCTTAAAAGCCTCCGAAACCTCTGAAAACTCATCTGATGGATCATTTTTTAATCAAAAAAACCACAGCAAAGCTTTTGGGGCAGAAAGACACAGTGAGAGCCTGTGGAAAATCCCCCGGCAGCACGGGGGATGCCGCAGCACCCCTCACGCTCCGAGGATGAGCCACCACCCCCTCCCCGCCAGCGCCGCTCCGCAATTTGGGGGGTGGCCGAGAAAACCCAGGATTTCCAAACCCTCCCCGTGAGCACTGCGCAAAAACCACCCCAAAAGCCCACGGGGTGAGTTGCCAGGCCAGTGTTGGCTGCAGGGCTTGGTGCTGCTGTGGAAAGCGAGCGAAGCTGGCTCTGAAATTCACCCCGGGGTCACGCGGAGATTCCGAGCAGCGGCTTGGCCTTATCTGATCTCTCAAACCCTGATAAGGAGTTTCTGTCTTATGACCCCTCGGCACTATAAATAGGCTCAGTTTGTGTTATTGGTCAGAGTTTTGGTGATAAATCATGACAAAGTCAATATTCTCCAGAAGATGCACACACCCCCACCCCAAGTAATACCAGAACTAGAAAAAAGAAACCTCTGAAAGCAGCACTTGTGCAATGAGCTGCTCAGGGCAGGAGTTGCTCAAAATTGCTTCTGTAGAAGGCTTAAAAAGGAAAAAAATAAGGCAGTGCAAGTGATATTTGGATCATATATTCAGGGGTTTTTTTGCATATCTTTACACTTTTCAATTGTCTGCAAAGAAACTCACCTGAGGAAGCCTCACTTGGAGCACACAGTCCCCACCTCTGAAACTGCAGCGCCAAGATCACATTGGTTTCTCTAAGTACAGTGCTGTGAGCATCCTAAAATTCCTGTCAACAGCTGATTTCAGGGGAAAGCAAGAGATAAAAATATAACACCACCTTTGTTTGCTTTTAGAGTGGGAAAAGTCCTACGTGGACGATGGCAGCACGACCGACCTCACCCACCACTCCCCACACCCCTCAGAGAGGGGCTTAAAAGGGCAAAACACATGGAAAATTGGGAATAAAGCACAGCTTGCTCTTCTTGGTTGGCAGAAAGCACCTTGGAATTCCAAGGGGGATATTAAATAGGGATATTGTTCAGTCTCTGCCTTAGGCTGCAACAGAATTTCAAATATTGGGAGGTTTATGTGTGCGAATATTTCTCAGTTAAGTTTATCACCAAAACTGAATCTGCCGAGAGGAGAAAGTCTCCATCACTTGGTTCTTTCATGTGGCAATTCCAGACAGTTCCAGCTTAACTTAGATCACGTGGAAGCTCTGGACCTTCTAAGAACTTTTTCTTATGTAACATTCTCTCTGTGCCACGTTAGAAGTCACATCAAAGTCCCAATGACACCAATTCATGATTAATCACCTATTTCTGGGCAGGATAAACCAGTGACATTGGTTAAATTTCCAAGGAGCAATTTGGGATTTACCTGTTGAGGTCGATGTGAGTCACGCCGAGTTCCGACCAGGTTTCCACACGCGAAGTATCCGACGTCACTCCTCGCCAGCAGGGAAAATTCATGACAAAAACACAAAGCAGGGCTCCTGATGCTTCACCAGGAACTGTTAGTCATCAGCCCTGGAGCTGCTGAGAGAGCAGTGCCAACTCTTCAAACCCAGGGTGAAGGAAAGGCCACCAAGTCCCCACTTCCCCCTGAGTGTCACCAACAGCAGATCATCCAGATCTGGAGGGATGAGAAATGGGGAATTTCTGAAAAGGAAAGAAAAAAGAACACCACTGTGACAGCCTGGAAATGTAGGGGATCTTTCAAGATATATCCAGAATAGATAGTGCAGAAAATCACAGAACCACAGATCACTGAGGTTGGAAAAGACCTCTGAGATCATCGAGTCCAACCTGTGACCGATCCTGACTTTGTCATCAGACCAGAGCACTGAGTGCCATGTCCAGACATTCCTTGGACAACTCCAGGGATGGTAAAACCCCTCTAGGAATGGTGAAACCCCTCCAGGGATGGTGCTACACAATGTCCCTCTGTCCAAAAGCAACAGCAGAGACCAAGAGGGCAAAAAAAAAATACAAATTTGTCACATCAAGCCTTGCCAAGATAAGAAAAGCCCATCAATTATCAGGGTGAGGTGCCAGCTGCTCCAGTGATGGGACCTTGAGGACATCCAGCCCCAAGCCCTGCCCAGAACCATGTCCAGGACCAACCTTGGCTCACGGCACCGTGTGGGAGAAAGCGTTTGCCCCCAGGCCCCTGTTTTGGTGCCAAAGCAGCGTTTGCTGCCCTGCTGTTTCTCATGAAGGTGCTGCTCTCAGGAGTTTGTGGGAGGTGGTGATGCCTGCTCAGTGTGAGCTGGAGCAGAGGGCAGACAGAATGAGAGGAATAAAGCAGGGATTTATGGCAAGGCCTTCCAAGGGCACAGCCTGGCAATGCCAGAGCCCGGCTGCAGCCCTGCCAGGATGAGCCTCGAGATGGGCACAGAAAAGGGGCCTGGGCACGGGGTTTCACACTTGGAGAAGGTCGGCTCCATTGGCATCTGGAGCTGAACTGGCCAATTCATCACTGGGAATGATGGAGTTCCATCCTCCTTGCTCGGCCTCCTCTTTTTGACGTTGTTGGTGCTTGTGGGGCTGAGGTTGGGAAGGATTGTCCTGGAATGTTGGGCTGGAGAGAATTGTTGTGCCTGAGTGCCCTGTGAGGAGAGCTCAGTGACACTGAATATGGAGCTGAGAGCTGCACACTGAAGCAGAACAGAAAAAAAACTTTAAACTTAAGGCATCAGTGGGGTAAGAGCACACGAACGGCTTTTGAGTAACACGTTCTCCTTCCTGAAATGATCTTCTTGGCAAAGGCGAAAGCTGTTTCCTAAAGGTTCAGCACTACACCCACGGCCCCCGGACACTCTTTAGGAAAAGGTGCTTTCTTCATTCATGAAGCTTGGTGTAGTAGAGCAGCCACCGCCTTTCCACAGCGCTCAGCAGGGCTGAGTCAGAGCGAAACTGCACCGTCAAGATCTCTGACGAGGCAGAGGAAACGCAGGTAAACACAGCAGAGAATCGCCCTGCGCACACCAGAGTTTCCTCTGCGGAACGGGCACAGCTGCCTGACGCTGCTGCCATCCCCAAAACACAGCCCGGGCTTCCGAAACGGGCCGGAGGGAATTGCACAAGAGCCGGAGCAGCTCGGGATGTCAGAGGTGACTTCATGGAGAGCCAGGGGTGCCAGGAATCAGAGAAGTCTGGAAACGAGCGCTCAGCTCCTGGGCAGGGTGGAAGGAGGCTCCCGACCCCGAGGGGCTGCTCTGGCTCCTGCTGGTGCCAGGGCACGTTCCCTAGGTTGGATCTTAGGGAAAAGTTTTCTACTGGAAGAGTGATAAAGTACTGGAATCACCTGCCTGGGGAGGTGGTGGAGTCACCATCCCTGGATGTGTTAAAAAAAGCCTGGATGTGGCACAGGGCGCCAGGGTTTAGCTGAGGTGCTGTTGGGGCATGGGTTGAACTTGATGATCTTAAAGGTCTCTTCCAACCCAGTGATTCTGTTCCGTTCTGCTCAGAGCCCCTCTGCCTCGTATCCCCTAAAAACACCAGCACCTAAACCTACAGCTGAGCCCTTCCACTGCAGGGAGCCCCTGGGGCTGCGTCTTTCCCCGAAGGGAGCAGGATTATCTCCAGGGTTTGAGGATCCAGAATCTCACAAACCGACCTCTCACATCAGCTTCCACGTCCTGACGGAGCTCCAGCAGCCATCCAGGTCTTGGCACTGAAGATTTATTGATCCCTGGCAGGTTCAAGGTAATGCAAAAGAAGCAAAAACGCCTCCCCGTGTGGGATCCCAGGGAAAGGTGGGATCCTGCCTGTGGGAATTGAATTATTTTGTCCAAGATTTCTGCCCTTCTCCTTTGGGATGGATTCTGCTGACACTCAAGGGGAGAAACCCACAGCTGTGTCAGAGCAGGGGAAGAAAAATGGGCCACCAAAAACACGACCCGGACTGTGACTCAGCTGCACTGGTGTCCCTGCAGTGATTCCCTGGGAGCAGCTTCCCATCACCTCTGGAAGAGGCAACACCAACAGAAAAAAGGAAAACAAACCACAGGATCCCACATTTTCCCTGCCTCAGACTCTCCAGCTGCTGCTGTTTCATCCCCTTTGCTCTCACACGTGTGCGTGCCAACCGTTCCTCTCTTCTGCTCCTAAAAATAAAATTAAAAACACTCAGTGTGCAGGAACAAACAATTCTTTGCATTTTTCCAGCAATAAATTCCCTCTCAGAGGTTCACAGATTCAGCTTGAAAGAAGAGCAGTGTGATGAAGGAGATCAGAATTTAAGGGATTTGTCCCCTGTTGGAGGAAGGTTTCCCAACTGGGAAGAACGAGCTCTTTCAAAATAACATAAGGGATTTCAAAGAAAACCCCCTGATTTCAGAAAAGCCAAATTTATCTCCCCTCTCGCTTTCTTGGATGCCAAATTCCTGAACAAATAAGTGAAATTTTTATCCCGAGGAAGCAGGGGGTGTGGGCTAAAATAGATATGGAAAGAGAGGAGAAAAGAGAGGGAAGCAGGAAATGGGCAGACGTCACAGGAATTCTCTGTGGTTCCAAAGGACAATTTTATCAATCTGAGACAATAAGTCCCAGCCAAGACAGCACATGCTGCTGCTTGGATGAGGCTGCTGTCCATTTCTAGGAAACAAAATAGGATTTAAAAACCTGGAAAATAAATTTTTATGACCTGCTCGTGCCCTTTAACAGTTAAGGAGTGAAAGTAGTGGCACAAATCGCGCTCCTGTCCTGGAGGACCCACAAGGGACCAGAGCAGGACTGGAATCCTCCACTGGATCCACTGATGCCGTTGGCATCCAGCTGATATTTGAGAGCACAAACTGAGCTTGCTGAGCAGTGGAAATCCACATTGGCTTCAGCTGACATGTGCATTAACTGAAAAAATAACCTAATTAATTCAAAATTAAGATTTCAGGTGATGGGGTGTGTTTGCAGATTAGAATGCCAAAGGAAGAGACAGAGAATTTGTGCAGTTCATGAAAAGCAATTCTGCTGAGTGATGCTCCCTGCAGGTTTGATACTGAGGTTTAAAAGTAGCAACACTTTTTTTTCCCCTAACCATACAGCATTGATCTAAAAATGAAAAATGGGACTGTTAGAATAAAGTAACCTCACGCAGCATCTTGGCTTCTTTGTGTATCTCTGCAGCTTTCCTCTTCAGCCACAGCTAAATTTACAAGAAACAAGTAATGTAAAAAAAAAAAAAAAAAAAGAAAAAGAAAAAAAAATGCAGAGTCTAAGCACAAAAAAATTGATGGGGTGTGAGGAGAGGAGGGGGGTCAAAGAACAGGAAACCCAAGTTGACGGGAACCCAAGTGACATTTGGGCTCAATGAATGACTTAAAACCCCAATATTGCTCGTCAGGAAATGGGGAGAGGAAATGGAGTGATGTTTTGAGAGTATAAATTAGGGGCTCCATCAAGGTGAAGAGCTGCAGATCTCCTTGGTACCCTCCCGTGGAATCCACCCGAGAGCTGCAGCGAAGGGGAGCAGCCCTTGCCCAGAGCATGAGGAGCTTCCCCGGGGGCACGGCCATGCCCGTGCTGCTGCTGCTGCTGCTGCTGCTGGGCACCGCGCCCGCCCGCGCCCACCCCTCCTGCCTCCACTTCCCCGAGCTCCTGCCCGCCAAGCTCAAAGAGCTCAGGGTCAAGTTTGAGGAAATTAAGGATTATTTTGTAAGTACCGTTATTTTCTCTGAGCCGCTTTCTTCTCGTTTTGCCTCTCTCGCGAAGTTCTGGGATCTGGAGGAGGGGGAAGAGCTTCCTCCCCGGCAGAGGTGGTTCGGCTGCGTTGCGTTACGGGGGAGCAAGAGCTGCTGGGTTTCGCTGCTCACTGAGAGAAAATCTGCCGGGCTTTTCTTCCCAGCTCTAATGACACTGAACTCGAGATTTCATCACGAAGCTCTGCAAACCTTTCTAGCCAGGCTTCCCCCAAAATGTTGCAAACCAAGTTAATCACTGAATTAATAGGAAGGAAATTGTCTTTTCTTCAGGGCAACAAGGACCAGCCCTGCTGAAGTCGGTGTCAGGTGAAAAGGGAAATTTTTGCTGCAGATTTTTTCTTTGAAAGAACCGCAAGAGCCTGCACATGGGGTTTTATGAGTGGAGGAGCACGGCAGGCACTGAACACCTCCTTTGGTCCCTGCCCTGCATCACAGCAGCCTCAGGGCTGCTGAGCAAACAGCACACGATGCACTCAGAGCATCTGCCACGGCATCAGTACCGATATAGAGGTGCCCGGTCACAGCTCTGTTACTCTTTCAGTCCATGCCAGTGGGTTCTAGCAATAAAACAAGATAATTCTCCAGATTAAATCTCAAGCTTGTATGGCTTGTATTTGTTATCAAACGAACACAGGCAAGATTTTAGATGTAGAGCTGGCTGTGAATCTCCCAGATAATGTCGGGAAGGAATATTTTTAACTCTCAGGACATCTTTTAAGGCTTTGATGCTTTGGCTGGTGCCAGCCCACCCCACTGCAACAGAGGCACCGGGAGAACAAACTAAACTCCCCTTTTCCCCGTCAGCTGGAGGATTGCAGGGGTAACCAAACCCGGGGGATTCAACCCTCCTGCCCTGGCAGAGAACCTGGGGTGGCTCCCGGGGGCTGCCACAGCTCTGACTCCTCCCTGGAGAGCTTTGCTCTCTGCAGCAGCAGCCTCAGACAGCAACACCCCCTGCAGCTCCCGCGCAGCCCGAGGAGTTTCACACTAACAAATTCAAGAGCACTCAAGGCTGTGATTTCATTTTCTCGCTGTCCTGACCTAGCAGTCCTTGTGCTGCAGGGCTGTGGAGCAGAGTGACTGCCGTGCCTGCTGTCGCTGCGCTCTGCTCACCTGCGCTGGCTGCTCTTTGCTGCAGGGAGACCCTAAATGCCAGCAAGGGAAGGATCGTTTGTTAGGGCAAATTGAAAGAGTTGCCTGCCTGCCTGCCTGAAAATGCTCATTTTTCAAATCCATCCTCCCCCAGCAATCAAAAGATGACGACCTCAGCATCCAACTGCTCAGCTCCGACCTGCTGGAAGAATTCAAGGTAAGAATCTCATTCCTTTGTGAGTTCCTTCTCCCTCCCCTTCCTTTCATAAAGAGGAGTTTCATAAGAGGGGCAGCAGGCTGGAACCTGGGGCACGTGCTGGCTGGGCCGCCCTGCAGGGACACGTGTGGCTCTGGGGGGCTGCCCAGGGGCTTCCCCCGAGGCCAGCACGGCTCTCACACCCGCCTCTGGTTTGTACAAACCCACAGCCGGTGCTGGTGGCCGTCCCCAACCCGGCTTCCCCCTCCTGTCCCCCAGGGGAGCCTCGGCTGCCAGTCGGTGTCGGAGATGATGGGGTTCTACATGGAGGAGGTGCTGCCCAGCGCCATGAGCACCAGCACCCAGCACCAGCAGAGCATGGGCGACCTGGGCAACCTCCTGCTGAGCCTGAGAGCCACGATGAGGCGCTGTGTGAGTGGGGCTGGCAGCACTGGCATGGCCCCAGGGTGGGCAGAGGGTCCCCAGGGGTAGGGTGGGTTCAGGGGGTGGGATGGGCTGGAGGAGCAGGGGTGCAGGCAGGGGCTCAGGGATGGGGTTTGTGCTCACATTGGCTCAGGGATGCTGCAGGAGGAGCAGGGGTGCAGGCAAGGGCTGGGGATGGGGTTTGTGCTCACATCAGTTCAGGGATGCTGCAGGAGGAGCAGGGGTGCAGGCAAGGGCTGGGGATGGGGTTTGTGCTCACATCAGTTCAGGGATGCTGCAGGAGCACCACGTGCAGCCAGCCCTGCCCGTCAGAGCCTGGCTGGAGAGACAAAGGGAGGGCAGGAAATCTGTCCCTTAGCTGGGTGCTGGAGCTGCCAAAATCACAGCTGGTGTGGCCGTGAGCCCATCACTGGAGTCAGACGGGACAAACCCCGTCCCACCCTGGGAGCTGCTGTCCCCAGGGACTGGCAGCAGGGACACAGGGCTGGGAAGGGGCTGAGGGTCCAGGTTTGGGTCACTTTGGGCTCCTTCCGTCAGGGCACGGTGCAAACCCGCTGTAACAGCTGCCCTGTGGCCCCACGGGGGAGGGGGAAGCTGGGGAGCAGCGGTGACAAGGGACAGGAGGAGGGGACAGCCACCACCACCCACGCTGGGGCTGAGGCTCTTGTCCCCTTGCAGCACAGATTCTTCACGTGCGAGGAGAGGAGCAGGAGCATGAAGCACATCAAGGAGACCTTCACCAGGGTAAGGCCACACCCAGGGCTGGGCTGGGCTGTGAGAGCAGGGCAGAGATCTTAGAGTGGAGAACAAAATGCCAAAAAATCTTTAATCACATAAATTCTTGCAGCAGAGGAATCCAGAGAGTGATTATGGAAGGGTGGGAATTCCGGTATTCCCAGGGGATTGGGCAGAGAAGCTGGAGGTGTCCATGGAAGGAGAATTTGTCCAGGCATTGTACATCACAGATCTGTGACACTCCCACTAAACACCCCTGGCTTTCCCCTGCAGATGAACAAGAATGGAATTTACAAGGCCATGGGGGAGTTTGACATCTTCATCAACTACATCGAGAAATATTTAACAATGAAGAGAAGGAATTGAGAGCTCCCTCCCCCGGCTCTGCATTTCCACACCAATTCCTGCTACTTGTTCAAAAATCACTTTAGGCTTCAAGAGTTCAAATTAAGTTATCTCAAGGTTCAGGTCAAGAGTTACAGGTCAATAACTTCCAGCTTCGTTTTGTAATTTAAAAGTTATTTTTATTTTTTTAAGAGTTGAATTTATTATTTATTACTTCTAATACCTCAGTGTTGATGTTTACAATGTGTTTTGAAGAGTGATGGGCTTCTAAATCACTATTTATTGTTCAATGTTTTATTACTGTTTATCATAGTGCTGTTTTATTCATAGCTTCAAAACATCCAAAGCAGCATTTCTGTGGAGGGCAGGCAATGAGCTGAGCTTATCCCGAGTGAATTCCACTCCTGATTAGGAGCAATTCCAGCTCTGAGCTCAACAAAGTTTAATTTTAAGCAAATGACCCTCTCCTCATATCCTATTTCTCTATTTATTTATGCAAATCAGGTGTTTTTATGTTTAGGAGGAGAACAAGCCACAGCAACAGCTTGGTTAACTTCACCTTAGGCTTCAATCTGTAGATTAGCCAGAGTAAATTTAAAAAAATTAGTAGTAGGAATGAAATGTTTGGTTCTAATAGAACTTGACTTAAATATTGCTCAATATCTGCCTTCCAGAGCTGCTGGGACGGCCACTCTGCACTTTCCAAAGTTAACCTTACTATTTTCCAGTCTCTGATTGGATTTTACTCACTGTCTTACTGCTGTTAATTTTCTTTTAGAAGCTAGAGGATATTTAATTCACCACCATTTTAAGGTGGCTTGGGTAATTTGCATTCAAATCCACGAGGCTGCTCCCAGCACTGCCGATATTGGGGTTGGATTTTTAATCCCCACGAGCACTGGGAGCAGCTTCGGTGCCCCTAAAAAGTGGCTGATTTTAGGGCTCAGCTGAGCCAGAGGAAAAACGCCACAACCCCAGCGAGGCTTTTACTTCTAATATTTAGAAGTGGAAGGGCCCCCCCGCGGTGGAACACTGCCCGTTTGTTGTTGGCTGTGCCGATCCCGGCCGAGCAGAGGTTATTTATGCGGGATTTATTCTTTGTGGACATTTCTGGTGGCGGCAGGGAATTCCTGCTGGCACTGGGTATCCCGGAGCGGGGCAGGAACGCTGCTCCAGGGGCCACTCCTCCTGCTGAAAACACGGGCTCAAGGGCAGCCAGAGACTGTAAAACTCAAATTATGCTCCCGTCGAGCCAATTCTGCGCTTGTTTTCCCCCAAAACCCCTTGATTTCGATGTTGTGGGAGAAGCAAGGGCAGCCCTGGAGCCAAGGGCAGCATCAGCTCCACTCTGGGGGGGTCCCGCGGCTTCTGCCGCTGGGTGAACTTCTGCCTATTTGTCTGTATGAAAAGAAATCCTTTATTTTTGCTAATAAAGACTTCCTAATGAATCAAGCCTCTGTCCTGTCCTTGTGAGCTGTTAACAGGGCTGTAAACCAGCCCCAGCGCGCGGGTGCTGTGCCCGGTGTCACCGCGCTGGGACGGAGCCCAGCTGGCACAGATCCAGCTGGGAAGGACCCCCAGGGAGCCGTTCCTTGTGTTAAAGTGAGAAAACATGAGGTCCTCACATTTAAAAGCAAATTTCTCACGAGATACCTGGCGTGGATCTCTTACAGCGGGGAAACAGCAGCTCCAAGGCACTCCGTGAGTCCACTCCAGCATCTTCAGCCTCTGATTAGCAACTGGTTTAGGCGCTGTTCCTTTTAGAGCAGCATTTAGAGTCAAATCGTGCCCAAATGTCATCGGTAATCACCAGGGCTTTCACATCCCTTCCCTGATTTACAGGAGAGAGCACAGCTGCCTTTGTTTATTTGCCGGGATGTTTTTAATTCCCCATTTGTTCTCAGTCAGGAGGAGACCTTGATCCCCGATCAGATCGTAGATATCAGCTCCGAACCAGAATAATACAAATCAACAGCAGAACAGTTTGTTTCCGCCAGGCTGGGGGTTGTGTACCTGGGCAGGTGGATCCATGGGCACATCCCCAACGCAAGAATTTACAGCTCTGTTAATCCTAAACCCAGAATTCAGCCAGCAAAACCCTCTCCAAACTGGCTCCCTGGCAGCCCAGGCACCTGCCGGGTAAAGCATTCCTGTTTTACTTTCAAGCCTCTTCCATTTTCGTTTCTCTCAGCCCTTCACTTGCAGGTCCAGCAGACTCCAGGAGTTTTTGAGTCAGAGTTTCCTTCCTCACTGGATTAGGAACATTTTTTTTCCCTCAGTACAACAAATTCTAAGTTTGCTTCTGCCCTGACCCAGTGTGATGTGGGTCAGTGGAATCGCTGACTTGGCCTCAAGAGATCATTTATGTTCTCAGCCAAACCTGCACTTACAGCTCGAAGCAGATCTGCTCCACGCACTCCCCTGACCTCTCTGCACCTATTTGCACCATTTTCTGCGACTTTTCTTCCCTACAGCTCTCAGAGCCCCTGCCACCAGCTCAGAGCAGGAGCTCAAGGACCTGCGTGTGGAAAAGGGCAGCGTCAGCTCAGCTGTGGAGAGTTTCTCAGCAAAACTCAGTCAGTGCTTCAGCACACACAGGAAGGAAGCAGATGGGATCCTCGTGCAGCCCGGACAGAAAAGGTTTCCAGTTACCTGATGGAGCTGTTTGAGTCAGGAGGAAGAGGAGGCACAGCCAGTCAGCACTGGGGGCAGGACAGGAGGGGGAGATGCAGCTGAGCCCCTCTGGCACCGGGCTGGGAAGCTGGGAGGGCCACGGGGAGCTGCTGCAGGGCTGCCAGCACGGGGCACGGCCGGGGCACCTTTCCTGGTAAATTCCTTGCAAGACACACGCAAGGACATCTGTGCCATTTGTCACCAGGCTCACGGGGCTGTTGGTGGCACCGTGCAGCTCTGGTGGGCAAAAGCACGCCAAGATCTCTCTGACCAAACACGTGTATCATGTCCCAGAAGTTTTAGGAGGGGGGTTCTGGAAATCCCAGCAGGAACCACCTGGGAAAGCAAAGGCAGCATCTCCAGGGAGAGCTGACGTTTCCAGGGTGGGAGCAATCACCACGAATCATCCACACCCCGTCCTCCAGCAGCATTTTCCCATGGCTGGAGCCCTGGCCGCAGCTGTGCCAGGATGCACTGCTTAAAAAAATAGGGGAAAACCCCCAAATGGCAGCCTGGAGAGCTGGGAGATCCAGGGCACCATCACAAGTAATTCTATCCAGAATTCTGGCACCAGCATCCCCCTGTGTCTCTCCGGGCTGCACCCTGACCCGTGCTGGGCGTGGGCAGCAGCTCTGCAGACCCCTTAGCTCCCAGCATCAACAAACACAACACCAAAATATCAGTGTTTGGGGAAAAAAAACCCCAACAAAACCGAGTTTTTGCTTCTCCTGCCTCCCCAAAAGCCGCTGTGAGCCCCTGCACAGCTCCTTATGCCCCGGTGCTGATGTAGTTCCTGCCAATCTCAGTGGCAGTCTGGGTGTTACAGTAACAGCACGAAGCCGTGGTGGAGATCAAAGGTGGTGGTTTCTGGTTTTGTTATCCCACAGAAGTTGGGTTTCCTTGCTGGGTATCCTCCCCCTGAGAGCATTGCCTGCTCAGCAGCCCCAGCCCTGAGAGCCTAAATCTCCTCCCCGAGGTGACCTCGGCTGCTCCTGCTCTGCCCCGGGGCTGAGCTTCCCACCAGCCCCAATTCTGCATCTCCACCTGGGGCTGCCTCCGAGCTTTCTGCTGCCTGGCGGAGCTGCTGCTTCTGCTTTTGTTTTTTCCCTCTTTAGAACCTTTCCTCAAAGCCGTAAGCACCCAGAGCTGTACAGCCTGTACTTGCTGTCAGGAAAGGAATTAACTTTCCTCATCATCTCCTGTTGGCCAACACAGGGAGGGCAAATCCCAGCTGAACACCAGGGTGGAAGTGTCTCCTGAACACGGCGGGACAGACAGACATCCCTCGTGTGCTGGGACTGAGCAACCGAACCTCACTGGCCTCTTTCTTGGATCAGGAAAAAAAAAATTGTCTCTTGGAATGAGGAAGATGAGCAACCACTCCATGACCCTTCAACCTCCCACAAAGACCAGGGACAAGTCTTGAGGTTATACAAGGGACCTTAAACATAAAAGGGGCAAAATCAAAACAAGCAAACTCCGTTATAATTTCTTCTGAATTGCAGAAGCTTTCAGAACTTTCCTCATTTTGTTGTGGTTGTAGTTAATACTTGTTATTTAACTCGAGCTGGCTGCACCACTCAGGCCCACGCAGCTCCTGCCTCTCTGTGTCCTAGATTTTGGCAGCACGTGACCGAAATTGGGGCTTTTGTCGTGAATGAGGCCAGGGGGAGCAGCAAAAACAGGGCTGTGAGCCCCAGCTGGGCACGTAATTCACCGAGGGGAGGTGGGGAAGCACAGCCCCGACTTTGCAGAGCTGCCAATTCCTCCCCTCAGGCGGTGAGAGGCTGAGTAATTACCAAAGCTGGGGATTGCTGAAGATGCCACAGCCACAGTGATGCTGCTCATCTCCATCCCCCAGGGCCAGCAGCATCCCAGCGCAGAGCCTGGGAGTCACCCCTGTTCCTGGGGGATCCCAGAATCCCAGAATCACTGGGTTGGAAGAGACCTCCAGGATCATCGACCCCAACCCACCCCTGACACCTCCCCTAAACCCTGGCCCCGAGTGCCACATCCAGCCTTGTCCCAAACACACCCAGAGATGGTGAATCCACCCCCTCCCCAGGCAGAGCATTCCAATACTTTATCACCCTTGCTGTAAAGAACTTTTCCCTGATATCCAGCCTGGATTTCCCTTGGAGCAGCTTAAGAGGATGGAGCTGAGCAGCCCTGGAACTGCACCCAGAGCTCCCCATCACCAAAACCCCCGGGTTCCCCCTCGGGGATTCATCCCAGCAGGACGCATCCTGGGCACGGAAGGGATCCATCCCTTCCACACCGACCCGGCAGAAGCTTTGCCCCACCCCTGCTGCTGTCAGACCCTGTTCAGAGCAGAGAAAGGACCCGTAAATGCTGGTTACGAGGCAAGCAAAGGCACACAGTCCCCGAGGGTGTCAGAGCAGGGGCTGTGCGGGGCCGCTGGGAGTCGCGGGGCCGGTTCCCAGCCACTTCTCAGCAAAGTGCCCGCTTTCGGCGAAGCTCCGTTCGCACGGCGCCGGGCCGTGCCGCAGCCGAGCCCCCGGCGAGCCCGGCAGCCCCGGAGCTGCAGGTTTCACAATGACTCAGGGCTGCCTGAGAGAAGCAGAGCCCGGGCAGCCTGGGGGAGCAGCACCGGCAGCAACAGGCGACGCTCGCTGTCCCCTCTGCGCTGAATCGCTGCATCCTCACACAGCCAGATCCCCTGGGCTCTGGGGAGGGCTCTGGAGAGGGCTCAGATCCTAAATCGAGCCCCAGGGAGGCTCCTGATCATAGAACGGTTTGGTCTGGAAGAGACCTCAATGAGCATCTTGTTCCCACCTCCTGCCATGGGCAGGGACACCTTGCACTGTCCCAGATTGTTCCAAACCCCATCCAGCCTGGCCTTGAATGTTTCCAGGGCTAGGGCAGCCAACACCTCTTCAGCAGCCTATTTCAGTGTTTTACCGCCTTCCTTTTAAAAAGTTTCTCCCTTATATCCAGCCTAAATCTCCTCTATTTTAATTAAAAACCATTATCCCCTGTCATCCCACACCGAGCTCTTCGGAGATGTTCATCCCCACCTTCCCTAAAATTGCCCTTTAAGTGCCAAAAGCCCACGCAGCAGCAACGGCAGCGTGAGGGCTCAGAGATGCACAAACCCCGTGCCATTTCTGGGTCCCACCCCAGCCAGCAGTGCACTGCTGTGTGACAGCGTGGGGGACACAGGCACCGCCCCTCCTGGGCTGTGGGACAGCGATGCAGAGCGGGGAAAGGAAGGGAACTGCTCCCCATCCCTGCCAGACCTTCAGGTGCTTCAATCCGAGATTCCTCTGGGCTTTGCAATGGAAGAGGAGATGGAGATTCCAGCCCAGGGTGCAGGGACAACACCTCAGCTGCTCAGGGGTGACAATTGAAAAATTCAACACCACCAGTTCTCATTTTCTGCCTTGTGACCTGCTGCCTTCGGCCTCTTGGCAGGGTCTCTCCACCATTTCATCACACCCTGAAGCAACCAGAGCATCTCCTTTGCTCCAGAGCTGGACTACAAGGTTCCTTTCCTGGCAGAAGCACCAAATTTACTTTTTTTCTGAGCTGAAACTTGGTTTCCTGACTCTTTTGCAATGCCGAGCCCAGCTGCTGTGACTGGCACATCTCACACAGCCTCTGCACAACCTGCTGGGCCTGATTTTCAGAGCACTGAGGAACAGCTTTGCCTTTCCTGCTTGGAAAAGGCGCTGCAAAAGCTCCGAGCAGGATTCCTGTGGGCCTGATACAGCCTGACAGGGCAATTTCTGGAGAGAACCTTACTCTGGGCAAAAATCACATCTCGTTCTTTTGCTTTTACAGCCAGACTTCCATCACCACCTGCCATTTCACAGCCAGCCCTCAGCAGGACCCCTGCAGCCCCAGGTCTGAGCAAGCCTGGTGCCAATGGATCTTTTACAAATCCAGCATTTTCTGAGCATTAAGCAATTTAGCCGGGCTCAGGCCAAGCCTCACACCAGGAAATCCTGACATTCCCCTGATGTGCATGATCCTAATTCTTAGAAAAACACAACCATCAACTGATTTCGCACAGAACTTTTGCCTTTTCGAATTGTCCAGCTTAGCAGGAGGTGTGCCCAGGGTAAAAAACCAACCCAGGGCAGAAAGGCAACCAAGCCAAAGCCTCCTTGGCCAGCAGAAGGTGGCAGCTGGCTGCCAGCAGGCTCCGAGCAGCTCTGCGAGCCCAGGCGTGGGAAAACATCCACTCTCAGCCATAAACAAGTGCAATAAACAGCAAATCATCCTCATCATCACAAAACAAAGGGCAGCAGCCAAACAGCAAGCAGCTGAGGGCTCCTCGAGTGCCATTGCACAATGCACCTTCCCCCCGCACATCCACAGCAGCCACGGGACGTTCTGTCCTCCTGGGGCTGTCCAGAGTTGACCAACACCACGGGAGCAGAGCAAACCACGGCTGGAGGAAGGGGCTTCAGCCCCAGCCTTGCGAGAGCAGCAGGCACTTCTTGTGCTGGCAGATAAGAACAGAGATCTTCGTGATTCATCCCTCTGGTAGCAGCAAACGCCAGTGATCAGTCTGGAGCAGAGCCAGATTTTGATCAAAATCACCTCAAAAGCGAGAAATATATATATGTGTATATATATATGTTATTTTTTTCCTTAGCAGGAAGCTTGCTGCTAAAAATAAAGCAGGTGGGGTGAGGAGAGAGGGGTTATTTTTCTACGAACTACTAAAAATTTCAAATGTTGCAGTGAATCTTTCACAAATTCCTTTGGAGTCAGCAGGTCACGGGTCCCCCCAAGTTTCCATGCTCTGCTCCCACTGCAGCTGACTCCTGCAAATAACTGTGGCCATCATCTCCCAGACCAGCACCTCACTCTAAGATTTTATATCCTGGTTGCCCTTGGAGTGTTTTTCCCAAAGGTGAAGGAACCACAGAAACCCAGAATGATTCTGGAAGGGACCTTGAAGCTCATCCCTTCCAGCCCCCTGCCGTGACGTGCGAATCCCTCTCACCTTCCCCAAACAAACAAACAAAACTGGATTTCTTCCCGCTGCTTTTCCCATCCTTACCTGATCCCAGGCGGAACAGAGCACCCCAGAATTCCAGCACCTCTCCTCTGCCCTCTCCACTGCTCTCTACACAAGTTATTTACAGCGCCTGGTGAGCAGATCTGCCCCAAAATTCGGGTTTCAACTCTAAAAGCAACAAAATACGGCCCCGTGTGAGTAAGCCCGTTCTCACCCACCACCCACACTGCTACAGCTATTCCTTTTAGTATCAACAGCTTTACAGAAAACAGCCCTGGCCTTCATCCACCCAGGCACTGAAAGCAGTGACAGAAAGAGAGAGTCTGGGTGCTGCAGCGAGGGCAAAGCCCCTCCAGAGGGACATTTCTGCTGGGGAGGGAGGGAAAGTGCCGGCTGGAGGGGGTGACACCGTGGACACCCCTTCTCCTCCGGGCATTGGGACATTCAGGAAAGCCTGGGAAGCTTCAGGACCACCCAGGGAGACCCTCTCTCCACTGCTGGCTTCAATCCCAGTGCCAAATTGAGGGGAATGGAGGGGGCAAATCAGCCACCCGTGCCCACTCTGCGCTTCCCTTCCCACAGAAAACATCTCAAGCCACAAATCTTCCCACCGGAGTAGAGATTTGTGTCAGTGAGCACCGTAATTTCCAGAACAGCATCTCAGTAACAGAGGAAACCTGAACCTCATCCTCCCGAGACAAGCTCGGGGTTCGTTACCAGGATTATGTTTGTTTAGAAAATCTTTTGGTTTTTTTTCCAAAACGTTGAACCTGCGCAAGCCCGCCAGACCTTGAGGGGTGGAAAATCCTGCCCATGCCTCACACGTCTGCCAGTGCCTCACACCTCTGCCAGTGCCTCACACCTCTGCGTGTTTGCAGCAGCCACCTGCCTCTCCTGAGGACAGCAGGCATTGAGCCCCAGGCCTGGGGCAGTGCCAGGGGATGAACTCGCTGCTGTGGAGCCCAAGGGGAGGCTGGAGGAGGTCGCTGAAGCTCCTCTGTTGTTCCCCTCTCTCTTTGTGGGATTTGACCCCCTGCAGCCCCTGTGCTGCTCAGGAGCACAGTCACCGACTGGTTTGGGTGGGACGGGACCTTAAAGACACCCAGTGCCACCCCTGCCATGGACAGGGACACCTTCCAGTGTCCCAGGGTGCTCCAAGCCCCGTCCAGCCTGCCCTTGGGCACTGCCAGGGATCCAGGGACAGCCACGGCTGTGCCAGGGCCTCCCCACCCTCCCAGGGAAGGATTCCTCCCTAATTCCCAGCCGAACCCTGCTCTCTGTCAGTCCCGAGCCGTTCCCCTTGCTCTGCGGAGCAAAGCGGGGATGCGCAGGAGAGCCCCGGCAGCGCGGCCCGACCGAACCGCTCCTCCCCGAACCGAACCGCTCCTCCCCGGCCCGAGGGGACAAGGGTGAGGAAGGCACGGGAGGACTTCGCCACTTCCTCCTCTCCTGCAGCAGCTCCCGCAGCCGCAGCCCCGAGGCGACAGCGGGGACCGGGCACGGCCGCTGCCAGCCCCGGCACCGGGAGTGCAGTGTCCCCTGCCGGCACCGCGGCACGGCACCGCGCGTCCGGCGTGTCCCGCGTGTCCTCAGTGTCCCGAGTGTCCTGAGTGTCCTCAGTGTCCCGAGTGTCCTCAGTGTCCTGCGTGTCCTGAGTGTCTCGAGTGTCCTGAGTGCCCCGAGTGTCCTCAGTGTCCCACATGTTCCACATTATCACTCCACAGCATCCCACACCACCCCACATCACCCCCAACCACCCTACACCATCCCACATCACCCCACAGCATCACTCCACACCACCCCACACCGTCCCACACCACCCCAACCCCGGGGGGTGACACATTCTGGGATGTCCCTTTGCAGCAGCCACCAGAGCTGGAGCAGCTGTCCCCAAGCAAAGGGATGCTGTGTCCCCGGAGAGCATCCCGGGGAGCTCAGCTATTCTGGTGGGGAAAAAAGAGCAATTTTAGGACACGGGGAGAGCAGCCTGGAGCACTGGGGGGGGTGTTCTTCACAGCCACACAAGCAACAGGAGAGACTGGGTGACTCTTTAAGTGTCTTTAATCCAAAGGACTGAAGAGCAGACCAGGAAGATTAGTATAAGCCAACAGACAAAAATCATTAAAAAAAAAAAAGGAAAAAAGAAAAAAAAAAAAAAAAGGGGGGGGGGAAAAAAAAAAAGGGATAAAAACCGTTTTTCAAAACAAATTAAAATTCCATTCAGTGTCTAAAAGATCGCCTAGAAACTAAACATCGCCTTAAAAAATTGTTTTTCCCCGTTCAAGCACATTTAACGCAGTGAAACATCGTGACAAATAACAATAATAATAATAATAATAACAATCCATGGACTAAAGACTTCAGAGCAGCCGCCCTGCTGCCAGCAGGAGCCACACGGGAGGGGCAGCAGCACCCCCGGCCCCGGCCAGGGAGGGGTCAGGGCTGCCAACCCGGCTCCAGTTGTGCCCCCCCGGCTCCAGCTGTGCCACCCTGGCTCCAGCTGTGCCACCCCAGCTCCAGCTGTGCCACCCCCATCCCCAGGGCAGCCCCTCCCCGGCGCCAGGGATGGGGTGAGAGGGGGGGACACATTCCTGCACAGCTGGGGGGGCCTCCTGACCCCCGCTGAGGTCAGGGCTGCACCGCAGGCCCTGGAGCAGCTGCAGCCCACGGACAGACACACAGCCCACGCAGACAGACGGACGGAGCGGGTGGCTCCGGGCTCCGGCTCAGGGAGGGCTGGCTGCTGCTTTTTGGCTCCTGGGCTTTACCAGCAGCGGTTTTGGTGGCCACAGGGACCCCCTCAAGGCCAGCAGGGCAGGGGGGAGGGCAGCTCTCCTTCCCTGACCCACTGCCAAGCCTGGAGCCTGTCTCTAAGCCAGCATCCACACAGGGAACACGCTGTCTGGGATTCAGCTCTACAGTAGTTTTTAAAAAATATTTATATGTTATATACCCTAAAAAGGTCACCACAGGAGTTTCCATGTCTTTGGAAGGAAGGAGAGAGAGAAAAAAAAAATATATATA
>WEKY01062673.1:0-11999 GCA_013390045.1 Picathartes gymnocephalus
TGTTCTCCAGAAGAAATGCTGAAGGTACAAAATCACATGGAGCAAAAGAAAAAAAGAAAGAGACCAGAGAAAAATTTCAGTAAATCCCATAAAGGGATGCATCAAATGTTAGAGTTCCCATTTCTAAATAGCTTAGCAGTGATGAATTAGACATTTTAATGGCTTTAAATAGGAAAGAATTGGAAAGTCAGTTGTCACAGAAATCTAGGGGGCCCTACTCTGTGCTTCTAAATGCAATTTCCAACCCCACTTGCAGAGAGAATAATGACACAATTTATAATAGCTTGTTATTTGGGTCTGTAACAACATGTAATAATGATTTATTAACAATATGTAATGATATATATCAATAGACCATGAATACAGTGGGTGCTTACTACGCATGGATTTAATAAAGTTGCATTCCTAGGCTTGGTTCCCTTTTCTGCCACTTGTCCACATTTTGAGACCCGAGTCCTGACTCAGTGGCAGAACCAGGGACATGGAGAATTCAGAATGTGAGGTGTTTGGTGCAGAAAGACATCTGTTCCTTCCAACTGACCATGTAGATAATAAACAGAAGGATTTAAAGCACCTGCAGTAAGTGCACCAGTAAATTGTAAATGCACCTTAGCCCAGGTACACAGCATATGAACAGAATAATGTCTTGAAGCAAAGAATAAAAAGCATCAATATTGGCTGAAAAGGCAACGCTACACTTTATAGTGTGGGAGAGAGATTTGGGAGCACTTGAAGAAAAATCCCCCGAGCCCCCAGCCCCATCTACAGCCCTGTACAGCTGTAATGAACAAAGCAAATGTGATTCTGTGTTATAGCACAGGAGCATGAGATAAATCAAGGGAGGTGGTAGTAATGTAAATGTTATATTTATAATGGAAATGCTGACACAACCCCTGACTTACAGAGGTGCTTGGCAGGAGCTGCCATAATATGGAGAGATATCATTTAAGCAGTGTTTGCAGAACTGATCATTGTATCTCGCAAGGAACACCCTGTGCTTGCTCTTCGAGATGCAAACCCCTGGCTGTGAATCAGCCAGAATGACTAAATACACACTGCACAAGCCTAACCTGGAGAGAGTGAGAGAAAAAATTAAATTTATTCAAATAACGTGTTTGTTCTTTACATTTCAAAAGCTGGAGGAAGCAATCAAATCCATAGTACTTTCTTCCTCTTCAGTAAGTTGTATTAAAAAACTCAATTGGTTCAGGAATTATTGATCTGAATTGACAGTGATGTTCTCAAACTCATATAAAAGAGTCATCTCATTGCAAGCCCATTTAAAGAATCTGTGGCTCAGAATTCACAAAAAAATTTCTCATGGAACATAAAAAAAAAGAAAAAAAAGGAAATATCTTTTGAGAATAGACAGTACGAACCACTGTGCTTTGGTATCATGTGTGATTTGTCAGAAGCAGACAGAAATTCTTGTTTTAATTTTTGTAAGAAATGTTGCAGGCTTTGTAGCTTGACAAAACCTACAAACTGGCAGAAAGTATTGAGAAGGGGTGGCTGATAGGAGCAGAGTCTTCTGATGCTGCTGGAGCTAGACTGTGAAGGAGGCACCATTAAATTCGATCCACGTGAAAGTGTTAATATTGACTACATCCAAACCTGACAATAAAAAAGCAAAACATTTTTTAAAATTTTTAAATTCACTACTTTCTGAATCCTTGTGAAAAAGGTAAGGGTTTTTATATCAAAGCTCTGGGCTAAATGAGGAAACTAAGTAACCAACATTAAAAATCAGAGCTCATGACAAGAATGTAGAAGTATAAGAGTAAAAACTTAGCACCCAGACATACTTTCAAGTGCATTAGAGCACCTAATTCACAGGAGTCAAAGAGCTGGAGGGCTTCAAAAACACTCCAAAGTACCTATCATCTATATGAAAATAAGCCCAGCCCTTAGAACACATAGCACACTGAAGGAAGAGCATGTAGCTCTTGAAAGAAGGGAGATGCAGCTCAGCAGTTCTGAGTTCCCTCTGCTAATCACTATGAGACCCTCTCATCAAGAAATAAATAGGTGAAGAAGACGTAAAAGTTGCTGTGGAGGGAAGAATATTAGAACAAAATGGTTTTGTACATGCAACATCTCATAAACTCAGAAGATTGCTTCCATTCCTATCTTCCATTCCTATGCTTTTTTCTTTTCCCTTGTCTCCAAAGTCAGGACTAAAATCCGTCCCTGCCTTTTGACTTTGACATTGGCTTCCCTACCTGTTTCAAAATAAGGTGGAGCTTCTGTCCCACTTCAGGAGGTGAGATTGTTAGTTTAGGTAGTGATGAGTTCCTCTAGTATTAAAAAAAAAAATTAATTAATTAGCATAACATGGGCTTCAGAAAGCTCCATGCCACGAGTACGGTTTGGTGCAGTCTCATTCTCTTCCCAATGGTCCTTAAGTCTTACATGGAATGCACAAAGTCTTGAAAGAGAACATTGAAACCACAGAAATTTCAATTAAGGAAAGACAAACGAAGTGAAAAGAAAGCCTTTTCTGTGGGTAAGATACAAAACCAAAAGGCAACCTCCTAGCACTGACATTCTTCCCTGGTTTTGACTAGCAACACCTGAGTTTTCAACGTGGCAATACAGGAACAGACTTTGGAGCTTTGTCATCCGCCTTCCCCTTCTTGACAGCCAGGTGTGATTGGGTTTCCTTTCAAAAACTCTGTAGCAGCCCCAGATCACAAGGTAGGGAAAAAAAACTCACATATGAGAAGTTGTACCAGAAACACTGGGGTATCTCCGTGTCAGATGGAAGGTTTAAAATGTCCTCTAATGAAGCATTTAAGCTTGCTTAGCTTAATAGCCACTGGGCTTGCTCTTGTGCCTGAAGTTACACACCTCCTGTGCATGTTGCCAGAGCAAGGCCTCAGGCATTGTTGTGGGGACAATTCCTTGCACAGAAGATACAGGAAAACACAGGTATCACAGCTCATTTTCCATTAAAATTGATTTATGTCTGTCCTTTTACACTGAGGGCGTTTATGACGCCGGTGACTCACAGGAAAATAAAGTCTATGGAGGTGACCAGGCTCATAAAACACTAAAACCTCTACTAACAAACAGGAATGGTGATAAATATGCTGTGCAGGAGGTATTGGATTTATGCTGGGCCAAATAAAGAAGAAAGAACATCAGAGATACACATCTCAGAGCCACTTGAGCTGTAACAGAGCCTCACAGTAACTGGAAATGTCGACTTCTCTCCAGCATTTTCTAAGCTAGTCTTGATCTTCACAAAGAATGCTAGCTGTTGGTACAGAGGATTGCAGCTCAGCTTTTTGCATAAAAATTCATGAGACAGTATCTATTTCAACTGCCTTATACAGCAGTGAAGAGGAGGGGGAAAAAAAGTTTAGCCCTACAACTGAGACAGGATTCATTTTGAGTAATGATTGCAAACCAGCGGTGGAAATTACAGATGCTACTCGGTTCACTGTTATTTTGCAGCTTCTCCAGTAATCTTCAGTGATCATTTATAACAGCATGTCTGATGACTTTCAAAACATAACTGGAAAGGATGCTTCTGTGGAGAGCATGGCTGCTCAGAGGAGAAATCAATCTCTGCTGCTCGGGGAGTCAGCTTCATGGGGAATATCCTAATGTACAATGGTAGAAAGGCCCTGGCAAAACACAATACAGGCAAGTCTTGCTTGTGTAGGGTAATAAGAAGCTGGGGTGACCCAAAAAAAAACCCCAGAAATGGTGTTAGTATAAAAAATTGTCAAGTAAACAAAAATAACAGTAAAACAAGTAAACAGTAAGAATGATCTTTTAAAAAGATGAATTATTCCATGATGATGAAGATGAAAAAGGACTTCTGTTAGAATGATGAAGTTCACGCAGAACCTGGCAAATCAGACATGCCAACAAGTAATGATAACAACCACATGAAATCACTGGCTGCTTTGTGGCCCATGCAAGTGGATAGTGAATATATATCAGTGTCATGTGAGCCACCATATCACACCATCTGCAGGCTCAGCCAAGAGGCCCCAGACTGAACAGGAATGCAGAACTATCTCCTTACAGTTTAAGGAACATTTGAAGAAAATACTTACCCCCCAAAAAAACCTGAAACAGGCTGTGGTAGAGGAAAAAGGAGGGTGTTTTAATAGAATTTGTGTGGTTGCTAAGGTAGTTAAGCAGTCATATTAGCTCTGGGATCCTTTGGTTTTCTATTACAGCTTGCAGAATGAGAACAACATTCATATTTACAATTAAACCACTCTGAAGCCCTCACAGCTAAGAGGGCAGGCAAGGATCTCCTGTGTCCCTGATCCCACACCTGCCAGTCTTCTCCTGCTGTGGCTCACCTCCCTTCTCCACCCCAGCTCAGCATCTCTAACTCACCTCACTGAGGTTTGCCCAGTTGTTCTGCAACCCAGGGTGGCTCTGGCCAAACCTACATCTTTCTGGGGTTTTATTTTGCTGCTCAATGCAGCACTAGAGTGGTCCTGGCCATCCATGTTCAAGACAAACACATGGTGTGCACACACATGCATATCCATTTCAAAGAATGTATTAAGTGCAGTCCCAGTTAAATTGCAAGGTGCAATTTAATACCAGCAATTAACTGTGCACATATTTTTGTACCAGTTGAACTGCAGCAGCCCAAGTGCTAGCAGTTAAATGTCTTTTCATATGGTGAAGTTTAAAAATAACTTTAGGGTACTTTTGTCATTGCAAATGCTTGCACAAGGTATTATTAGAGGAGTTATTCACAGAAGCTGCAGACAAAATCTGCACCATGACAGACAGTAGAGGTATCTAGGAAGTAAAGAGGCAAAAGAGATAGAAAACTTAACCAGGAAATATGCAGACACTTGCTTGGATTTAGGCAATGTCTGTAGCCAGGACCATATTCTAGTTAGCTCTCTGTTTCATTTGCTTAAATACTAAGAGGCAAAAACATGATGGGCAAAAACTGACCATGGTGTTAGAACAGCACAGTATTAATTTATTCTTTTGATTTTATTGTAGATAAATAACTTTGTACTCGTTGCTTTGCAGTTTTGGGAGTCCTTAAAAGTGAGACCATTAAAACACAATTTCTCACCAAGAAAAGGAATGTGGAGGAAAATGCACAGGAGCACGTGCAGGAATCCCCATCAATTAATCACAAGTGAGATCCTTTGTCAATTTTTCTTGGAGAAAAGTGATGGACTGGACTACACACTACAAACCCGCCATGTGTTGATGACTATCATATGGACACACAGTCCTTTTTTCCTTATTTTTGTCATGTTGCAACCTCCCCCTGAGTTTGCTGGAGAGGCACTGGTACTACATGAGTGAATTCCGGGTGAAAAATACTTGGGAACCTTAAAACCCAGGTCTCCTGTGGCAGCAGGGATGGGTGCAGCTGCAAGACACGAGGGACAGTGGCAGGGAGCCAGTGCTGACCCTGAGGACCTGTGACAGCCTTGAGCAGGGAGTGTGCATCAAAGCAGGGGGGCTGCAGGGAGGAAAAGGCAAAGCCACCCCAACCCTTCCATGTCTGCTCCCACAGTTTCTCCAAGGCCTTGTTTCCACCCAGCCGAGCAGACCTGCACACCCTGTGAGCCCTGCCCATGCAGAACTGGAGGAGGAGGCAGTGCTTCAGCTGGCTGCAGTTAGAGAGGCACAAGTGACTGACTGCTGCTGTCCTGGTGTCTGCTGCAAGTGTGTGTTTTGTCACACTTGAAGCACGTGGGAGCCCTCAGAGGTGTATCTGCATGTTCTGAACCCAACAGATGAAGAAAAAGGTCAAATAAAGACTATTTGTAGTTGAAGGTACTGAACAGCAACTAGTAGTGATGGATAATGGTTAAGAATGCAGGTGGATAATGCGCCCTTTTCCTGGGATTACATGCTTCTTCCTAATCACTTCTGCTCATTGATTTCTTCCTCTCCTCTTCTGTTTCTGAGAATTTTGCTGTCACCTGAAACAGCTCTAGGAGCTGAAACTCATTTTCTCCCCAGGATTCGAGATTTCAGAACTCCCCAGTGCACACAATGGAGTCCTTAATCTGTGATTAAATCTGTGAATCAGTGGCACCCAACACTCCCAAAGCAGAGTTGGATGTTTCTTCCCAGGTGGGTCATAATGGGCAAGAGAGGAGAATGTGGGAGCAGCCATGTCTGTGTTGCGATGAGCAGCCTGCTCTTAGAGAATGCTCATGTATTATCCAATATAATTTCCATGGAAGTCAATAACACCTGGAACTAAAGCAAAGCTATTGGGCTCAACACAAAAAGACAACCCAAACCAAACCAAACCTAGCCAACAAAAAAAACCAAAACAAAAACCAAGCAGCAAACAAAAACCCAAACCAAAACCAAAACAAGCAAACAAGAACAATAAACCAAACAAAACAAATTTAAAAATCCCAACAAAACAAACACAAATACACAAAAAAAACCCCACAAAAAAAAACCCACAAAACACAAAATAAAAATAAAACAAACAAACAAAAAAAATCAAACCCCATCCCCAGTTTACATGTTTTGCCAAAGCTATCCTTTTTATCATGAATCTCATGACACTTGATGTTTTCTTGAAGCCCTAGCTCAAGAAGGAATGAAACAGATTTTATTTTTATTTAAAAAGATCTTTCTAGGGCTTGGTCATGATAGATAGATAAATAAATAATAGAATGTACTCTGAACGACTTGAGAAGTAGGAAAGCAAATGAAAATAATGGTCTTTCATTATAAAAAATCCCTCAAAGATAAATTAATTTTTAAAGTGACGGTGTGATTTTTGAAATCCAATTTATGAATTTGAAGTCCTCTCCCAGCAATATTCTTCCTGCTCTGCAGAAGTCCACAGAGCCATACATCATTCCTCCTCAAATGTCTTTTTGAAACTCACCCTGGAAAGTACAAACAGTTGTCCAAGATGCACATACTCCACCAGGTTGCTGTAAGGGTTCACAGATTCCTTGAATTCTGGTGTCTCATCCTGAATTCTGCTGTCTCACCTTGAATTCTGCTGTCTCATGACTCATCTTCTCCTGCCTTACACGTGGATATTGAGGAAAAAGTCACAGTCAAGTTACTGCAACTTCAGAAGTTGACAATAGGAGAAATACCAATGGGGGTCACACTCTTCCCACATGGAAGCTGAAATGAAACACTAATTTTATCTGGCTTAACTGACAGGTGAGATTGCACCATGAATCCTTGCAGTGGTCACCCACTTCAACAGCAAAATTTAGGATGCTGCAGTGTCGCATTTGCAAAAGTTGTTTGCACTCCCAGCTGATATGTCCTGATGCATTTCCAACACCACAACTGATGTGTTCCTGGACCTCTCCGCATCCTCACTGGAACCTGGGGCACCACCTGAATGAAGAGTATGCAGACATACTGAAATACACAAGGCCACAGCCTTAAAACTAATGGGTTTTCTGACAGCAGTAGAACAGAAGAAGAGTAAATTCATAATGACACAGGCCCTGTTGTGGTTTGAAAATTCCATTCCAGACTTCTGTGTTTTCCTGACTGGGTTTACTGCTGTTAAGGCTGTAATTATTCACAGAGTTTGTAGTATACTGTAGATACCAAGAACACCTTGTGTTAATATATTAGAAATGAGACACAAAAAAACTCCCATCTCAATATTCATAGATGAAAACTGCAAGTGAATTGCTGACAGAATGTTTCCTGGGGTGGAAAAAATGGAGAAGTTTCTGTTTTATGGGTTGCCAGAGGGAATAGTTTCTAATGCACAACTTGTGCATTTGGTGGAAAATGAGCACAGTCCCAAAAAACAACACCCTTAGCTCAAGGTTTTCCATTATTGAGTTGTTTTTATTTTATTTACAATGCAAACAAAAGTGCTGATTATCATGATTCAGCACTCTCTAAGAGAGATGGAAGCAGTAAATAGAGTAAGCAGTGAGACAAAGGGACTTGCCACCACGCCCAGGGCACAGCACTTCTGAAGGTTTCAGATATTTCAGGAATGATGCTCTTTTGCCATGCACATGTACTTCAACATTTCTTGCTGATAAGAGGCCCAGTATCTGACTCTCTCTTCTATCATTTCATGGCCTTCTTAAAATCTGTAGATGTTTTTAGCTTTTTTTCTTAATAGTGATTTTTCAACATATGGAGATCATTTAAAACACTTAAATTAATGTAGTCCCAAGGTAAAATGCTCATGTAGAAATGATTAAAACTCTGCAGAGTTTTAATCCAGCCTCACCTTGCCAGGTATCACCTGTTCAGGCACACATTTGGGGTTTTAACCAAAGGTCTCACTGGATGTTATATGGTTGTTTGAGATGAGATAAGGCAGAAGGCAAACATCCACCACCACTTCTCACCACTAACAACCTCACTGAATTTTTCATGGGGTTCCCTGACTCTAATTTGTGCAACAATTGCCTTGCCTGAACTCATTGTTAAGCGCTGTTAACCATAACTCCTCCCACACTATGCTAGTCTCCTTGGTGGGAGGAAAGGCACTCCAGGAATTGCCAGATCAGGCTTGAAGAGGTTTCACTGACTTCACTGGTGAGCAGAAGTTGTGCTGCCTCCAGCCCTTTGGAACCACAGGTACTACTTGGAGGTGCTACAACATGCCTGAGAATTTGGTTCATTAAGGTTGTGTTGGGCTTGTATGGCCAGTTTTTGGTAGCCACACTCTCACGCCCCTGTGGCTGGAGAGGGGAGAGAAAACATAATGAACAGTTCATGAGTTGAGATAAGGGCTGGCAGACATCACTCATCAAATACTCTCATGGGAAAAACAGACTGAATTAGAGATATTAATTGAGTTTGTTGCTAACANAAGGACTAGGAAATACCAGCAAATACCATCACAGGAAAAACAGACTGAACTTGGGGATATTAACTGATTACTAAACAAATCAGGGTATGATAATGAGAAGTAAAATAAACCCTTAAAAACACCTCCCCCCCTGCCCAACTCAACCTCCTCCCCCAGGAGGCACAAGGATAGAGGGAATGGAGGTTAGGTTAGTTCATCACATGTCTTTTCTCCAGCCGCTCAGGGAGAGGAGTCGTTCCCCTGTTGCACCATGGGGTTCCTCCCACAGGAGACAGCTCTCCATGAACTGCTCCAAGATGAGTGCATCCCAAAAACAACAGTTCTCCATGAACTGCTCCCAGGTGAGTCCATCCCAAGAGCAACAGCTCTCCATGAACTGCTGCCATGTGGGTCACACTTCCATGGGCTCGGTCCTTCAGGCACCACGTGCTTGGGGTGGGTTCCTCTCTCCACAGGGTGGCAGGTCCCTGCCAGGACCCTGCTCCAGCACAGGCCTCCCACAGGGTCACAGCCTCCCTCAGGCATCCCCCTGCTCCAGCCTGGGCTCCTCCAGGGGCTGCAGGTGCATCTTTGCTCCCCCCATGCCCTCCATGGGCTGCAGGGCCACGCATTTCTATTTCATTCTCTTTATTCACTGGAGACTGATGTTTGAGTAACCATGTAGGATAAGATATAACTGAATCCTATTAATCCCTCTCTGCAGTCAAGAGTGATAGTGTGGGAGAGGACAGACTGGGTCAGAAAGGAAAGCCTTGAACAAAAGTTCAGGAATTTTTCAAGGACATGGGTAATCTGGCTTCAAGTTCCCAGATATGTGTGGCCTTGTTCATGCAATATCCCACGGCTTGACCTCTATAGCGAAAGCACCTGGCAAAATGAAGAGGAAAATTTAAGAGAAAACAAGAAGGATGAGGGAAATTCTGCCACTCTGGTGGCATAAGAACATTGATCAACAGGACTTGGAAAGGCAGGGATTCCAGACTTGAGAAATCATCAAAAGCAAAAGCAGTCTTTTGTAGTCTACTCCCAATTGTTTTGCCTGGCAGCTAGAAATTCATACAGCTGCTGTTTTTCATTTTTGGGGAGAAAGTGCCACTGTCTGTGTAGGTTTCAGCTGGGATTCAAAGCCATCCAGAAACCATGAGGAAGAACTCTGCCTACCACTGTAACAGAGCTGCCACCAGCTGGGAATAGCAAATGTGGTCCCATGGGGGGGACCTCTCTTGGCAAAAAAAACCCTGATGAGAAATTCTACCATTTCCATTCATCAGGATGCTTTTGGACCACTCTTGACTCCCCATCAGTGTGGCACATTCAGAAACCTCTATGGGGACATTCTGTGTGATGAGAGCCTAATTCACCATGGTTTGTAAGTACTTAACACAAATACCCTTTCTTACAAGGATTTTGCATTAAGAGTATTTTTTTTTCCACTAAACTTGTGGGGTTATAGAAACAAAAAATGGCATCATGTACTACCTGGAATACAAAATAAAGAATGAATTTGAGGTCTAGTACACGTGGGGAAATTTTTTTTTAAATTAATTTATTTCATATATCCATGCTAATGTGGTATTAGCATTTGTATTAAGGACACCTGAGTGCCCCAGCTGAGGCCAGATCCCTGTGGTGCCAGGAACTGAACACACCCAGGGGTTAGAAATCATATTAGTTCCTTCCTTAGATGTTCTCAGACAAATAAATAGAAAAAGCGTGTATTCTCACTTTACAGTCAGGCAACTGAGGTACAAAGAAATTAATCACCATTCACAGAGCCCAAAGTACACACCAGTGTTTCTCAGTCCTATACCTAAGTGGTAAGGCTATTCTTTCTTCCATATCTTTTCTTTGAGATTCTTTACATTTTGTTCATTAAATACAAGTGACTGTGACTTCAGTCATGATCAAAAAGAATGCACGTGTTTTCCTTGCTATAAAAGGACTCTGTTGCTCATCACCTGTAGGGCACATCTATGTATTTTTCCCAGGCAATTTTCTTCCCACTGCGTGGTGTCTCAGTTCTGTCTTTATAACTCATATAAATTGAAAAATGAACTGAAGCCATTGTTCTTGCCCTTAAACTGGTCATAATAATCTCTCCCCCCATTAAAAAAAAAAAAAAAAAGGCCATTTATCTGTAGAACTTGGCAAATGAGCTTCTGTTGTCAAAAGAGGATGTCTACGCTAGTGAAGAGTGAGTTCCTGCCACGAGAGGAGATGAGTACTGTGAAAATGCAGCCGGAAGTGGGAACCTGTTGCCCACTGCGCCAACCACCAGAGCAGTTTTACTGACAGATACTTCCAAATGCATATTTGTGTGTGTTTGTGTGGAAACTGGGGACCCTGTCCAAGCCAACATTAGGAAAATACAGCTGGATCCAGTGCACAGTGTCCCATTTCTAAGGATGCTCTACAGATTCCAAGAAAAGCAAAGCATAAGTAGAGGTTTGTCCCAGTGCCCATCTCAGATGGCTGGAGACATGAGAGGGATGCAAAAGTAGAGAAGTTACAGATATGGACTAAAATTATCTGAAAGAAGAAGTCCCTGGTAAGTTCCATGGCCCTTTGAGAAGGTCTCCAGGGAGCAGATGATCAGCAGAGATAACATTGTGAAACTGTACAGCATTCCCCCTCTGTGTTACATATTTAGCGAGGTACCATCAGAACTGCAGAAGACAGCATTATTTCTTGATTATACAATATCATGCATCTATTCAAACTTTTCTGTGGAAGACAGGAGCATAATACATTATAATAACTATTTATTTTTCTGCCACTTTCAATTTTTTTTTTTCTCCAGCACTCCCAACTCATTGGTTTCAACATCCATGATACATGAACTTCACTTCAGCTTTCATTCAGAGACATCCACTACAACTGAAAACCAGGAAAAGTTTAGTTACAGCAGCAGAAAAAAACACATTCAGATCTGCATCTGAAATTTATTATGTAATAAAATTAAATTCTCTTTTTTTATATTTAAAGGAGAAGATTTTCCCTCCCCTACAGCTTATCAAGAAAATTCTTTACATTGTTTTGCTACATTACAGATAAGCATGTGCTTTGCCTAACTGGGGTATAAAGGTTGTGATATATAACCTGCTGCTGTTCAAATTACAGGACAGTCCCAAGACTCAGGTAGAAATTTGTGTCTTTCAGACAAATCTTCCTTCTCCTAATGCTGCCTTTCCCCCTTATGTATTGAACT
>WEKY01062677.1:0-20764 GCA_013390045.1 Picathartes gymnocephalus
AGATCCTGCTTGACCAGCTTTATCTCATTCTGTGACAGGTTGACCCCCTTAGTGGATGAGGGAAAAGTTGTGGCTGTTCTCTGCCTGGAATTTAGTAAAACTTTTGACACCATTTCCTACAGTCTTCTCATGGAGCATGTCCAGAGAAGGGCAATGGACCTGGGGAAGGGTTCAGAGCACAAGTCTGATGACGGGCAACTGAGGAAGCTGGGGGTGTTTAGCTCAAGAGAGACCTTATCACTCTCTACAGCTTTCTGAAAGCAGGTTGTAATGAGGTGGGAGTCANAGCTTTCTGAAAGCAGGTTGTAATGAGGTGGGAGTCAGCCTCTTCTCCCAGGTAACAAGTGACTGGACAAGAGAAAATGGTCTCAAGTTGCACCAGGACAGGTTTAGATTGGATAGTGGGAAAAATTTCTTCACCAAAAGGATGTTCATACATTGGAGGCAGGCTGCCTAGGGAAGTGGGGCAATCAGCATCCCTGGAGGTATTTAAAATATGTGTAGATGTGGCACAGAGGCACATGGTTTAGTGGTGGACTTGGCAGTGCTGGGCTAATGCTTAGACTTGATAATCTAAAAAGTCTTTTCCAACCTAAACAATTCTATGATTCTATGCAAACAGCCATAATAACTAGTTCCAGAGGGAATTGCAAATAGCAGTGACCTTTCTCCATTCAGAGTGCTATCTTCATGTGCAGATCTAAGAGGACAAACAGAGCAAATCCAAGTGCCTAAGTCTGAACAAAATCCCAGCAGGATTTGGCACAGCTCTGCACAGATGCCATCTGGAGATGCTCCACTGCTGAGAGTAGGGAGGCAGATACTGCGATGGGACCATGGGAAGTGTCTGCAGGACACAGCAACCACAGGAACACATGGCAGCTTCAGGAGCTCACCCTGAGCCAAAGTCATCCCAACATTTATGACATCAAACACCTGTAATCCTAGCCAGGAAAAAAGATTTTTAAATTCCTCATTTAAGTGCTGGGAAGAAACTATAGTAATGCAGATGGCCTGTAAAAATCATACTAAATAAAAAACATAATAAATTGGTATTTGTCATGGTATTAATTAATGATACCTTTATCAATGGATTATGTAATTTGACAGTTGGGTTATGTAAGTGGACCAGTAAGGACTGTTGGACATCAGGCCTAGACAGTTGAAGACGAGATCAGCTACTGGATGATCGACCAGGTAGCAACAGGTCCAACTAATCACGATCAAGTGTGTGGACCCCCAAAATCTATTTAAGGGAAATGGAGATCAATAAAGACGGGCTGTTGTGCATGACCCTTGGGGTGTGTTGTCGCAATTCTTGCCTCCGACACCAAAGTGACAGGTATTAAGTAGCATAATGAGTTAAGAAATGTACAAAAGTATCCAGAAGTTGAGTGAACACTGCACTTTTTCACAATTTATTACACTTGTTTAAAAATTCAAAGCCAAAATGAAATTACATGAATCAAATAGGAAAAGCTCTCATCTCTTAAGCAGGACACATATCACAGTAAAAGTGCTGGCTTAATTGGGGGAGACTGGAAACTGCTTGAAAAATAAAACAATGTAATTTTACAGGAAGATCCATGTAAATTACTGAACAGATTTTCTCAAATCTAATAAGTGCTGCAAGGAACTCAAAGAGGCAAAAATCTACCTACATCTCAGTAGCCGGTTAACATACTTTTGTACTGTAAATGGGGGCTGCCTTTTTCACTGGTGGCAATGTCATGGCAGAGATTTCACAGCTGATTTTTCACAAGCTGGTAGACTACACAATGCTTTGGCATACATACAGGCTCCTCTAGGGAAAGCGTGGAGCTATTCCAACACCCTTCTGTGATTGCAAGGATGGGCCTTTCTCACCTCTACACACCTGTTACAGTTAGAGGAGAGTAAGAAAGAAAAATTGATAAAGAATTCTTTTCCTTTAACAAAATCAATCTGCTTTTTTTCACATTTAAGTGATTTTTTTCCAATATACACATACACACAAGCCAGCTGCTAGGAGACGAGCTAAGAGACAAGAAGGAATGTGCTTCACACAGGCATAGAGCAGCTGTGGTTCTGCTGGTTGTGAAAGGGGAAATGCACAACTGGGTCATTTTTACTGAAGTGCAAGCCTGCAAGTTTCCCATTTAAAACAGACAGCAATCAAAATGTGGCCCTTAAGATTTCCTGAAGCCCACACAAGGTAAATGAAAAGGAAATAATCCTTCCATTTTGATGGTCAGATTTTACACCTCAAACCTCACCAACATGCTTTAATTAAAATAACTCTTCCTGAGTCACACAGAAAGAGCAATTCTGGTGAAACTGTGAATATGGCAAATACACAGGGCCTGTACTGACACTTACATGCACTGGCAGGCACTGAAAGCAAGGCAATTGGAGCATCTCTTTTAGCCCCTCCATTCTCTGTAGAATGTCATGGAGCTTCTAAACTGGGAAGAGGTCACTTGCTCCAGCAGTGGTCCTGCCCGTAGAGCACAATATTAGCATGGCTTGTTGAAAAATATTTTGGATACTGGAATTATTCAACCAGTACTTAAATTAAAAAAAAAAAAAATTATGAAGAAGGGAGAGAGATTGTCAGTCTAACCAACAACAGGGATATTCATGGTGACATCACCCCATCTCTCATCCCAGGAGAGTCTGTGTGAGCTTTACCACACTGGGGACACTTCTTACACGGCAACTGTATCTCATGACCTGTTCAACAATCATGCAAGCAAAAGGACAGTAGAGTTTGATTTTAGAAGTAAATGGCCAGCATTACACAGAAAGCTTGAGGCAACACCCACATTGAATTAAGGTGGCGTATTCTCTCCTGCACCAGCTGCAAACACAGTGATCAGGGCTGAGAGCTGGCAGGTAGAGGCTGAAAGAATTGCAGAGCATTGCAGCCACCCTAAACACCCTGCAGTGATAACTATCAGGAACACTTTTATCTACAGCTACATTATGGAAAAAATCAGAAGGTTTTGACATGCTGCTTGAAACAACCTGGCAGGGAGGATGAGCAGGGAGAGAAAGAATGGGGACCTGTGTGTGACAGACCTGGGGAACACAGGTCACTCACACTGCCTGATTCCAAGAACTTGTACCACTGTCAACCGCCAGTGCAGCTTAGTGTTAGGTCTCTTTGAAAGTCCAAACCCACAGGCCATGGCTGGTTCCTTGTCTATGCATGACTTTTGTCATGTATGTTAGAGGCAGTCTCTCAGCTGGAAAAGTAAAGTTTACTTACCAGTAAGGGTTTGACTGTATTGTCCTTAATGCACCATCAAAGCAGATTGGTTAGAAGTGCAAAATACAAAGTCTGAAGCACTGTGAATTGTGCAAGCAGAGCAAAGAGCACTGAAGGGGAGTTGAAGACTCTGGTTGAACCTGCAGTTGTTCTGAGGCCATGGAAAAAATCTTTTCTCTTTGAGACAACTGAATCTTGAGCACCACTGTCCCAACCCAGTAGCTGGGTTCAAAGAAACTGAGTTTGACAGCAAGGCATTTCCCCTCTCGTGTGGCTCTGATCCCGGTGTGGGTGATCCTTTTGTTGTTGTGTTTGAACAGAGGAATTTTAGAGGTCAAAAGTGACTTTAAGATGATGTTACCCAGTAGTCCATGTTGGCAGATCATACTGTCCATTGCACATCCTTGTCCATTTCTATTACCCACCTGGGACAGTCAGCTTCATTCATCACCCCAAGACTGTACACGAGCCTCTCAGGCTTCATCAAAACTGGTGAATCAGGGCCCATATCCCTTAAAGCTCTCATTCCGTCCTGCCCTCTGAACTCTTGTCCTTTTCTTCTCTCAAGAACTCCCCACTTTTCTGAACCACCTTTTCATGCCAAAGAGGACTCCACAAGCTCTTCTGTTTTGCTTCTAACAAGTTAAGTAGTCATTGGTACAGGTTGATATAAGTGGTGTCCTTGCAGAGCAGAGCAGAAGTTACTTTGCTCAATTGCCACAGTGCTCCCCTAGTCTGGATGTAGCATCTCCAGAGTTTCTTCCTATTTTTATGAAACCTGGAAACAGCAAGTTCTTCTCCATCTTTCCTCCCATTCGCACTCCTACACAGCAGTGTTTAATCTCCCTCCTTCATAGCACAATCAAGCTCACTGCAGGCTGCCTGTCTTGATGTAAGTCTGATAAAGGGTTACTAAGTCAGTCAGGGAACTGGAGCTCAGCACATGCAAGGGGAGGCTGAGAGCTGGGTTTGTTCAGCCTTAAGATGATCAGTGGAGGAAATAGCCTGAATCATCTCAGGGACAGATGCCAATGGGACGGGAAGTAATGGACCCAATGAAAATCCCAATTAAACAGGAAAAAAATTCCTTCTCTGTAGAAATGCTGAACTTGATTGGGGAAGGCCCAGTATCACCCAATTCTATTGGATTTATGTTGAGTGAAGGTTGAACTAGATGATCCACTTCTGATTTAAACTATTCTGTGATTTTATGATTCCATTTATGCTGGAGTTGGGATGTACTCTCTGCACACAGGCTCGGAGACAGAGAGGAATGCAAGGATTGATTTGGAGCCTTTGGAGAAACTGAGATACATAAAGCCACACCAATATGAAACAAAGATTTGGCCTTAAGTTTTAGCAAGCAGAAAAATGCTTTAAAGTGCCTTAGACATATAAGAAGCTGTGTTAGTCAGTAGCAAAGTGCCTTTTAGTCCAGTTTAAAGTTCAGTACTATAACTCTCCATAACATTAACCACTCTTTAGACATAATATAAACATAGCACAGTGTTGTTAGATAGAAGGATAGAACATGATAAATCATATACGTAGGTTTTTATGCAAGAAATGCACCCATTTGTTCTAAGCAGGGATAGGTGAAAAAGTATTACCATAGAATCATATTTGTAGCTGATTGGATTATTAATGAATATAATGCATTGTATTGGGACTGCTGTTAGAATTATGCTTATGGAAAATGCTTAGGTTGCTACCCATGCTGCTGATGCTGTTGCTTGAGGATGGTGATGTTACATTGCTTTTTCTCCTGCTGCTTCTGCTTTTGCCCCTGCTTGGGATACTGAGAATTTTAGCAGTGGCATGGACTGTTACATCTCACGTCTGTTAGACTGACTTCACTACCAATAAAGAGCTTTTACAACAAGCGAAGGTTCTCTCATCTCTCCTACCTGAATAGCCCATAGTCAACCTCGGCACATTTACTACATCAAAAACTGTACATTGCCAGACTCCATTGGGAAAGTGTCTAATAAGGAGCAGCAGCAGAACAGGCAATGGGAGACGTAGATGCATTGTAATTGCATTTGCACTGCTGTCAGCACTGGAGCATATCTATACTAAATATGATAAAATAGCAATATAAAGTCCAATTTTTGAGGTTGTGAGGAATCATGAACCATATGAATGGATTTTACTCATCATTGTGCTTCTTGATGTCTTACACAGTGGGAAAAGCATGAGCCTTTAGTAAAGGCCAAAGAAAATTCATTACTGTCCTGTAACACTTCTGTCCCTGTTATTTTCTGTCTATAACACTACAATTTGCATTCTCTGGAGTTGTCCTTAAGGTTCACCACAACATTACTGGTGTTTTTTAGCATTTCAGATCATTAAGACAATAACAATTTTCTAAGTCATACTTTGAAATGCACAGCTTGCTTGTAATTTGGTTATTACTTTTCTATGGCTCATAGTAAGTTTAGAAACTGTATTGGTAAGGTTTTTCTATGGTTAAAAAAGTCTTCAGGAGTTATACTGATAGTAAAAGAAACTCAATAATATTAATTTTAATCTTAAAAAGCTTTCTATAATTTGTTGATATAAAAAGCCTCTCAAAGATTTTACTGAAAAAATCCACCACAGTGAGATTTTAATGAACATAGTATGAAAAAGCTCCAAACACAACAAAGTGGCATTGATTTTCTGCATTAATAACCTGTTGTCTAAATGCAAGATGTTCACTTTCCAGATAACTGTACAGTGCCCAGTACTCATGGAAGACATTTTTTGATCTGGCACAGGGGAGACCTCAGTAAGTGGAACAGACTGGGATCCAGGAGAGAAGCAGGGAGTGGTATGTAGCAGCATGCCGTGGGTGGCATCTGCCACGACCCACCACAAGTGTCTTCCCTAGCCACAGTCGGGCGGCGTGGCTCCAACCCTCAGGTGCAGGCAATAAATCAGCAGAGGCAGGAAGGGCTTTCGGTGTGCTTTCCCAGCATGGTTTATTGCGGGTTGACCCCTAAACCCACTGCATGCTGAAAGGTGGCAGAGACTGAGAGAAGCACACCGGAGAAGAGGGGGAACAAGGGGATGGGACAACTCCAGAGCCACTCAGGGAAGAGAAAAGGACTCAGGGCGGAGTTCAGGATGGCATAACATACTGAGGGGAAGGAACCACTTAGAGCGGGGGGAATAAAGCAACGATACGGAAAAGGGGAATAAACTGAATTTACACATAAAAACACACCGCAACTGTGGCAGATCAGGTGTTGTCAGCCTAATGGGGAATCAGGGCATGAAAAAGGCACTGTGTCAGAAAGCAGACAGTGTCTCCAGAGAGGCATTCACTCCTACCTGCTCAGGGTGACACCTGATTCTGGGAATAGGCAGCTGCCATTTGTGCATCTTTGGACGCAGTAATCATCATTTGCAACAGACATAAAAATACACACAGCCACTTTGTTCTACACAGCGCTGTTGGCAGCAGTCAGCTTGCAGAGACTGTGGCACAAGCCCTGGGTGCCCTGATTGAGCTTTCTGGGCTCCAGCCCTGCCTCTGTGGGCAAAGCACCACAGCTGCTGCTGAAGACCCTCGGGAGGAGCTGCAAATACAGCTGTTGGTGATGACTCTTGTGTAACCACATACATCTAAGACAAAATGAGGATGAAGGTTGGCCACCAACACCTATTTATGTCCGTCATTGCATGGGCTGGTGACAGGAAAACAGTCAGAGAGACGCACATCCCATTTTTAACCCATCCACTGAATTTTTGTGAATCGTGCACTACTTATTTCCTTTATGAGTTACAGCCTGCCCTGGAGACTGATTATTTACCTGTTTGATTTTTAGGAGAGGGAACCAAGTGAAAATGGCACTGAGCAGAGAACAACAGGCTGCATACTGAGAGAGAGAGAGAGAACTTAAGGAGAAGACATCTTAATCTTGTAGTGAACATTTTTTAAAAGGAGAAAATAATGTATATTAGCAGGAATAAATTCCACTTATTTCCTCAAAATTTCATTAGGAACTGGCATTTATACAGGATAAATACCTTGGGTAGATCCCTATAACACTTCCTTTAATTTGCTTGCATTACATTTCTATTGCTCTGGGTTTCTCATTGACAGACACAGAGTGGTCAGAAAGCAAGACAACTCGAAATAATGATTTAGCAGCAACAAATTTGTATACAAATAGAATCATTCCATCAGCTTTAAATTATGAAAAAGAGGTTAGTTAAAAGCTTAGTGAATTAATTAATAGCTAGTGCTACATGAGTAGGAAAAGCAGAAAAGTTTCTTACATCTTGGTCCCAAACATTCCATCAAACAAAGGCATTTTCTTAATGATTAAAAAGCAAAATAATCATCCATATTATTGAGGTAATATAAGCTTCTCAACAGAGACTGTTAATAGCTTCCCTGAATCACTCGACCCACAGCCTCTCACAGCACTTGCCAAGCACCAACTGCCATATGTCCCCTACCACAAATCCATCACACCCTCTTGGAAAAGAACCGCTGCCTCCATCAGTCCTGAACACAATCCTGGTAATAATGTGGAATGCAGAGATGGCGGATGGGTATGCGGGAAGCCTGCAGGGCAGTTTTGGGAGACCTGGGCTGCCCTGCTCCCTGAGCAGAGGCCAGCAGGACGACGGGCTGGCACAGGCACACAGCAGACAGCCCCTAGGAAAGCACCTGCTGCTCCAGTCCTACGTGCAACAGGCTCCTCCCCACAGCTCCCGGTGAGACAAGGCACGGTGCGTAGGGCGTTCCTGAGAGGCAGTACTGCCCAGGGGAAAAAGCAAGACTGCCAAAGGGCTAATCCTCCAATTTCTTTCACCAGAGGCTTATTGACACCTAAATATAGCTAACTTTGTGAAACCCTTTGAGGCTGTTTGGAAAAAGGGGCTCTGTGAGAGCTAGATACTCAGCAATTTCAATCCTGTTCAGACGGGAACAAGTCAAGCCCCCCTTCCAGATTCCTCACGTCATGGTGTGCCTTGAATACTGATGTGCAGCCTCTCACGCTGGTTTGCTCAAAGGCTTGAATAAGTGAACAGCGACAGAACAAGGAAGCGCTTTACTCATGAGAGTGAATACGGGGACAATGTATCCTCCTCATGACAGCAGGAATGTAGTGGCCTTTTAATGTCAATGTCTTTCCCTGAAATGCTGCTGCCTTCTTTTACCTGCAGGCACTTCGCACAGTGAGGAAAACATCAGATGGAAGAAAAACACTTGGAATGATATTGCATCCATTCTTCTCACTGAGCTACAAGGACTACATGACCCAGTTGTCCCTGCTAATTTCAGGGGGTTTGGACTAGATGACCTTTAGAGGTTCCTTCCAACCCAAACTATTCCATGATTCTCTTTATACAGATGATGACCTTTTCCTAGCACTGTTTACTCTAGTAAAACAGATGATGCACAGTTTCATTCTGATCCACCACTTTGACCCATCTTTTTGACACACCAGAAAATGGGACCAAAGTGTGGCTCTGAATTCACTAACAGTTTGAGGTGTTGCCACCCTCAGAAAGTAAAAGAAAGAGCATTTGCATAAGGATGCATCCTTCAGGTCCCTCTAAGTACAGTCAACAAAGGACACTTTTGAAATCACTTTTTTTTTTAAATATTCTTTTTCTCGTTTAACTAATTCTTATGCACAAGATGGTAATTTGACTGTAAGTGACTTCCAAGATAAAAAAAGATATGACATGAAAAGCAGCTGAGAAGATGATCCTCTCATTGTATCCCACTGTACTTCTGTTGAAGTCGTATGACTTCTTATGCACTTTAACATTTATTACAGATTATATTTCTGAGTTCCCCATTACACTTGGCATTCCAAGGTCTCTTTGTGCAATATTCACAGATTAAATGGTAAAAGATTTCTGAGAAAAATAAATATAATTCAATAATTGTCAAAAAATTGCTGTCATTTCAAGCTGTAAAGATAGACATGGATAAATATTCAGGAGTGTTAGGAGTGAGAACTAAAATTGGAAGCAAAATGTTTGCCTAAATTTTCCAGCATTAGTACTTCCATCCTCTCTACAATACACAAAAGACAGAGGAGGTTCCTAGTGAGACAGTAGTGAAGCAACAAATCGCTGTTCTGCCATGGTCAAAATAAAATCATATAAAACCATATCGGGTTTTCCTAATTACTGGAATGGAAATTACTAAGTTCTGAGTGCAATCTAGAGACTGGTGAAGTGTCCTGCCTACAAACTGTAATTTTGTTGAAAACACTGTGTTCTTTGGGTAAATCTGCTGGATAAATTCTCCATTTTGGGTGACACAGGAAAATCTTCTCTTTTGTTTTCCCAACTGAATAAAATGTGAAGACAGACATAAACAGCCTCTGAGGCACACACCACCTTAAACTCAAAAAAGTGGTGTTACCACTACTTGAGAAATTAATTTCACATTTTCAAACAGAGATGTATCTGCCTCTGTATGGAAGCATTAAATGAGAGATTTATTTTCGAGTCAGCTCCATAACTCCACTAAGACTTTCAAAGCATGTTGCAAATGTAATTATCTGCAATAGCAAGAATATTTAAGTCATGTAACTGCATAATTAGGGTCTCTTCTGGTTCATCATTACAAGAGCCTAACTAATATTAAAACATGACTTGATTTTTATCCACTTTTTCTACTTTGTCACCTGACATTTCTTGGCAACTATTAATAAGACAATAATAAAAAGAAAATGTTTTGTTCCTCTCTTCAGTAATAGCCATTGCTAATTTCCATTACAAGTTGTTTTCCTCAGGCTTTGGAAAAAAAGAATTGCAATGATAATAAGCAATTTATTTCTGTGAACAGCAAAACCTTGACTTTACAGCTGATAATAAACAAGTAAATATTTTCCTTTAACAAGGAAAAATTTAAATATGTCAAAACAACATTAGAGTGGAACCTGACCATTACCACTGATGAAGAGTGGAGAGTTTTTCCACAACAGAATAGTAGCAAATTCTCCAGACACAGGAAAAATGCCAAAGTTGTTTACAGCCACTTGTGTACATAGTAAATGAAAAAACGATGTCTTGGGATTAAATATGAATCCAAAACCAGAAAATTAAGGCAAGCATCTTGAAAGAAAGTTCTTAGTGGTTGATGTCTGAGATCATGCACCTGAGGTCACAGCGAGGAAAAGTAGATCTGTTGAAGCGTTGTACAGCAGGAAGACTATGATATAGTTGCCATCACGAAAGTGTGGTGCCATGACTGGTACAACTGGAGTGCTCCAATGGATGGGTAGATCTATAATCAGATGTGTCTTTTCCTCCACACATCCCAGGCACAAGCACCCCTCTCTGTTCTACGTCTCTCATCATTTGAGTTCAATGGCACAGACACAGAGACATCCACTGCCCATGTTCCCATCCCCAGCCACTCCTGGTCCCACAGGCCAGAGCATGCATGGATTACAAGCAATAGTGGAAGATGAGACAGCTAAAAGTACAGCAGGAAGCAATTATATCCTGCATGATTTAAAGGTAGTTCACTGTTTTGGCTTTTCTTAATATTTGAAGAAAGAGGTGACTCCATTTCTCACGTCACTTTCTGATGTGTAAAACCTATTCTCTGGTGGGTGGTGTGTGGCAAAATAAAGAGGAAAAGCCCAGGTGATGCACAGCCAGCACAGGAACACTGAGATACAATGCCATACAAGAGGATATGCAATATTCAGAGCAGCAATTGAGGCTGTGGAAGAGCTGTATCTAGGCCCCCTGGAAAACCATTGTTTGCACTATACACCCCAGAAGCCATTATGCCAGGCAACAGAAGAAGGTTAACCATTACCTTTATTGCTAGAATTGCAGTGTAGAAAAATGTCCTTAATAGGAGTAGGAGTTTTACCTGCCCGTCTCTCCCTACTGCCTTTCTGTGACTCCTCCATGCCTACTGAAGTTCCACTCACACACATACACTGAGCCAGTGTGGGAACAAAGCTTATTTTAAACAAAGAGAAAACTGTTACATATCAGAACCTTGAAAGGCTACAGACGAAAAACTGGAGACACAACCTTACTTTTGCAGGTGGTTTCACCACTAACTTTTTTCTATCTCTCAGCCTATATACTGTATGTTGTGTGAGGTTCTATAGTGACACCTGGTTTTAATACAGGGCTTTCCACCTCTAAAATGCCTGCTGGTATTGCTAATTCTGTTTTCAAACAGGGAGACTGAAACCTAGGTCCGTCCCAGTTATCTACTTCATTCCTTTCTTGGAGGTTCCCATCCTGCTGCATAGTTCAGCTGCTGCAGGGAGGACAGCATGTATTCCAGCCCCACAGCTGCCTGGACACCACCACAGCTTCTGAAACAGCTCCTGGTACATGTAATTTCATTTTACAGGCTGGCAGTTTAGATCAGTGCCAATTGTCTCAGTACCTGTGAGCTACAGCTGTTGAGCAGCTGCTAGACAAGTAGCAGCAGGGAGAATCAGAACGGGCAGGATGGGCTGCCAGGGACAGAATCCACTACAGACATCTCTGCTTAGGATCCCTGTGGGCTATCTGTTAAGCAGGAGTCATGAGGAGCATTGGTCAACAGAGAGCAGCAAATGCTTCACTCAGGTGGTGTTTGTCAGGTACCTCACGTCTAGTCACATCAGTGCATCTGGTGGCCCAGGCCTGACCACTAGTCTTCCCAGCAAGGCTATAAGATTGAAAGACTTCCAGTGAGAACAAAAAGAGAGACACAGCCTCTTGTAACAAGCACTCGTTCAAAAGCCGGCTAAAATGGTCATCTCAGCTTTCAGTTTGAGTATTAGCAATAGCAGTAAGGGACAGTGACTGTGCTTTAATTATAATAAAAGTCCAGTAAGTTGTTCTCTCTTTAAATACACCCCCTTATACCATGATCAGCTTTACTTTAACAGAAAACACATTAGATCATCAACAGAAACACAGCAGAGCTTGGACTGTGGGAATACAGCTGCTAAGCAACCTTACCAACATCCTCTCTATTCCTGCAACATAGAAGGGAATAATTACTCCTCCACTTAACTCTCGCCTTTCTGTCACTGCTCTTCCACAGCTGTATACCCTTGTAACTGCAAATGGGCCCAAACCAAATTCCCAGAGCTAAAATTATTCTCAGATTTAAGATAATCTGGCAGGAAATCCAAACAGGTGTCTGCCCTCCCTCACTACAATTGGATGATATGGAACCCTGAATATAAACAATCAAAACTTTCAAGGCTGTGTTTCTGTTTCAGATTCTATGGTTCAAGCCAGTCAGTCATACTCATTTTCTTACTCTGATTTCTACTGACAGAGGCAACTTTAAAAACAAACCCATAAACCAAACAATTTTACCAGACTTTAAGAAATACTTTCAAATACATCAGCATTAATGGAAATGAAGCCATTTACTGCATTCACTGACTACTCTGTCCACTATTCCTGGATGTCGAGCTAGTGCTGCTTTGTAGGAGGAAAAGATTTTATTTCACAACTGAATGAAAGAAACCCAACCAACCCAGTGTTTGGGGTAAAAAAATGAATCACTGCCTTCTTGGCACATCTCCATGTTAAAAAAAAAAAAAGACCATGCCCAAATTTACCTTGTTGCCTGGGAGGCTGCCCAGAGATTTACTTCCAAAGGAACTTGGTCTATCTAAACTCCCCAAATTAGGAATTGCACAAATTTTAAAAAAATAAAATTTACTAGAAAGATTAAAGTCTGCTGACCGTGCTTCAGAAGGACTCAGAAAGCTGTTGGCTTTGGAGAGTAAATTTTCAGCGCTACGATATTAAGACATAGTAGACATAGTAAAGTTACATCCCTGAGAATGCAAAATTTAATCTGTCACTGGAATATTGCATCTGTAATAAATATATCATCATACATGCACTACTGGTGCAAGACAGGAAACTACCTGTTTCATCCCATCACTGACATCCAAAAAATCAGTACTAGCCAGGTGTTATTTTGTCTATGTGCATCCAGGAGGGTTGTGTTACTCTAACAAAATTATTTTAATAGTCTATTTAAGTGTCTCTAGTTTATCCATGTAGAAAAGACACATAACTCTCTATCTGTCTATATGTACATGGCCATCCAGTAATGAGGAAATTAGATCCATTTTCTTTCTGAACAATGTCCCACACACACAATCCTGGATGAAGCATAAAATTGCAGAGAATTCACTGAGAGTTATTTGGTATCGATTAAAGCTGAGGAATACAGAGGGCTTGAAATGAATGAAAACACAACAGTTTACCCTGAACAGAACACTCAGCTTCTGGGGAGGCAAATACTTCATCCTATCCATGTCCACCAGGAGCATGGCAGCTTTACGCTCTGTGGCACTGAGTCATTCTTCCCTCCTCTCTCTCAAACTTCTTCCTAGGTACTTGCACACAAGCCATGGAGAAGTCCCCAGACGTTCTGGTTGCCTATACATGCAATGTTGAAGTCCATTTGGTCAGACTGTGAGGGCATTGTTACAGAAATCTTGCTAGATATTTTCCTTGGCATGTGTGCAGTAAGGTTTTGGCAGTAATTAGCAGGGTTTCTGTGCAATTTTGTATTGTATAAAACTCTTGTTATGACCTTCATTTGCAATAATCTTAGTATTCAATAAAAAAGAATGTTAATGAAAACATGTTTATGAGGGATTAACATAGCAACAAATATAAAAATGCAATGTAGTTTTAAAAAAATTACTAAATACTTTTCTCATGACTACCCCAATTAGAATATTTATTCTAAATTATTTATACTGACCTTCTGAGCAAATCTAGCTCTTAAATTTAAGCTGCACTACTAAATGTAATAGCAACATTATTAATAGAGTCCTTGAAGTTGGATGCCTCATATAAAACAGTGGCACTATTCTTCTCTGCTGTTTTACTGCTATGTTCACTGAGCATATGAAATCTGGGGGCCTTTGTACTAGAGGTGTTAGGGGTTTTGGTCCCTTCCTCTTTTTCCATTCCCTTTGTAGGTAATTCCCTGGCCAGAAAGAGAGCACAAAGAAAATTAGCTGTAAGGACAAGAGTCAGTGTCAGAGCAACCCTGTCCCTTTTCTTCTGGGGACAAGGTTCATCCTGCTGGATATTGATTGAGCCACTTTGTTGTGTACTACAGAAATGTTCTGTAGCTTGATGTACCCTGGAGGGGATGGGCATTTAGGCAATGGTTTTGGGGTTCTTATTAAATCTATTACCTGGCAATACACAGTTGTAGAGGACAAAATTTCTGAAGATTCATGGGAACATTCCAGCTGCGTGCTGTGTAAATGTAAACTTCATTTCTCAGCCTTTACTAGCTATCATCCCATTAGCAAAAGTGTCCATTTAGATCTCATTTATGTTAAGCCTTTTAAACATCTGTCTTCATGATGTTCAAGCTTTGGTATGGTCCAGTCAGTTCGAAGACTGAGTGTTACCTCTCTTATCTAAGTTACCTCACTTTGGGTTTTATGATCAAAGGTTAGACCACTTGGTGAGGTGGTAGGGAGAACAACTGGAAGCATAGACACCCTTTTATTTGAAAAGAGACTGACTGGTGTAGGATGTTTATCTTAGGAAAGGATAAACCAGACATGATAAACAGATATGACCCAGTCATGCATCTGTAGTGCTTCCTTTAGTGAAGTTCAGCAGTCCCAGCTGGTGTGTTAGGGGACTTATTAAAGCCTTTTCTAGTCTTTCTGGCTGGATGGCCAGATAATTTAGTTATAACAGTACTTGTAAACTAAACTCAATACAAGTAGTGGCTATTTCAACCATTTTATTCCCTCCCAGGAGTGCCAAGCAAAGGGAAGAAAATTAAAGGACAAAAAAAGCAAAGCAGCTCTTCTCAAGGCAGGCATACTTTAGAAATATATACTTAAAAACATCTTTAACACAGTGCCAGAGAGTAAGAGACACGGCCAGGCCAAACAGCCTGGGGAAATGTTTGTTACCACTGCCTACTCTGCAAGCATATTCAAAACCCCGGGAAGATAAAAAAATTTCATGTATTCTCCTAACCCTGCACCACAGAGCTACAGACAGGTCACTGGTTATGGCACCTTTCAATAGAAATTCAAAACACTGCAATTTTCCTGTTTACATTACAAAGTTAATCATAAAATTGATACAGACTGAATGTTAACAGAATGGTTTGCTGTTTTATAATACCATGCATTTTAATCAAATGATCACCTGCCTGTACATTTTCTGCTACTTCCAATGCCTTGATTTATATCTCTAGAAACTGCCTGCCCTGTATCAGAATAACACCAAAAAACCCCAAGTATTTGTGACCATTTGAATATTGCTTACAGTATTTTTGCTTTCATTATGTTTGCTAATGTAAACAACTGAAGTAAACCAATTACTCCAAAAGGCATTGTTGCCTTGTTGCACAGATTTTGAGAGCAGTAAAGACAAAGGATGGAAGTTCAGAGTCCTCCAAATCAGGGGATCAATGTTAAAATGCCTGACATTGCTCATGCCACAGGGTCTTTACCCCGTTGTGCATTTCAGTTTTGTACAGGGAGGTGCACCTTCAGATGTCCACTAACTTATAACACTTCAACAAAACTGTCCCATGCTACCATGTTCTCCCAGGACAGATATTCACACTCACAGACAACGGAATATCTTCTGGAGGTCTATTTACAATGGTAATGTAGCATGACTTAGGGATTTTGTCAGGGGAACATAGTGTCTCTGGACTCCTGATGTTCAGGACAGCTGGCATTAGTCTTGCTGACAAATCTGAAATGGAGTGCAAAGCTCCCATAGGAGGTGCCAGAGGAAGGCATGTGCTATCAGTGAAATTGTGCAGGATACAGGCCTTCCTGCAAGATCATAATCCCAAAAGTGAAATTCCAATTTTACAGCCAGTAAGCTGGTGAACAGTATTTCATTATGTGGCATTAGAAAATGCAAATAATATACAAAAATATAGAGAGGGTTTTTCTTTCAGATTTTGAGTTAAATGCGTCTATGACAGTGACTGAAACTCTGTTTTCTGACTGACCTGAAATTTAACATCCGACTAAATTCTGGATAACATACGGCTCTGCATTGTGCAGGCTAACCCAAGTGAAAATAGGAGGTGAACTAGAATCTTACAAAGCCCTGATCCTATAGCAAATACTTCTTTAAGCCATTTATTGGGGTTTAGGCAGCATGTAACTCTGTCACAGAGTTAACTATTAAAAAGGCAACAGTTTCAGGCACTACCCTGAAATACAAGACTGTAAAATGCGAAACAGGTGAAGTTGACATCTGGAGAGGCAGGAGCTGAAAATACAGGCACTTGCTACATTTAAAATGACAGCCCAACCCACAGGAGGAATTAGGATAACAAAGCAGACAAATGCTCTTTTGATCACTACCTTGAATTTCCTAGTTCCATGTGCCCATGTTTGCCTACTCTCAGGTAAGTTCTGGGTGTGCAGTGTGACGGTTAAAAAGCCAGTGCTATTTTTAGCTGTGTACACATTGCAAGGCAGCAGAAATGTAGGGCAATTCACACCAGTACAGCATAGGCAGTTCTTGCCTGAGAGCATGGAGCCCTCTAACTGCTGCTTGAACAGAGAGGGCCACAGTTCTGGTCAAGAGCTGGTTTATAATATCTCCGTATCAAAATCTAGTGCAAATATATATGCCCTCCAACATGAGCAGCCAAGTGGAAATTTTTGTCTAGGGCTCTGTTTAAGCAGGCAAAGGGGTGAAACAGGGCTGCCAGGTGACCCTCAAGGCAGCCTCCCTGCCTTTCTGACTTGAAAAATTTAGTTCTGACTAATCTGTTTAAAATTCCTCGTTGGCACTGGCTGCAGGTTCATGCAGAATGCAGAGGGACTCTCAGGAGGCAGGTCAAGATCCACCTCAGCCTCCTCACCTACAGCCCAGCAGCCAGTGTGAGGGTTCAAAGGCACAGGCTTGCCAAGGCTAGCTGAGCAGGGCCCCAGGCCAGGTCTGGAACATTTCGGGCAACAGCCTAACTAGAGGCATTCAATTTGTTGACTGTCCATAATAGAGGGTCTTTGTTTTCCTTCCCATAAGGACATTATTGGGCGCTGCTGTCATCTCCTGAGACCTGTGTCCTGGTAAGTTCTTCCAGTATTTAGGCACAGAGATTGTTCCGAGCTGCAGTGGAGCTGTTGTTCTACACGGAGTGGCACATAGGAGACTCAGGAGTAATTTTTCTAGCAGTTTTGAGCAATGAAGCAGCTTTTGCTGCTGTGAGGAGAGAAGAAACAGATGTGACCACAAGCTGGTCCTTGGAGGTGCCAGATGAATTTGACGTCAGTGCAGAAGATGGCCTAGAAGGAAGGTAAGCGTGATAGCACCAGGAGAGGAAACTGAGCCCTGCAAAGACAAGGCAATGTTAAATGAACCATCCATGCACACTTTGTGCACCTCAACAGGAAAAGGAAGAATTGTTGTTTGGGGTGCAGCTAAAAAAGACATTCAGCTGGCAAAACAAAAACAGCATTAAGGCTGAATGTTAGGAGACATATGAAATGGTGAGTAAGTGGCACAGTTAAAAATGAAAACACAAAACAAAACAAAAAACAAAAACAAAAGAAAAGAAAAAAAAATCTGTGCCTGACCTGCCATTTTACCATACTACAAATTCTGATTTAACTGCAGAAATTTGAATGGAGTTCCCACAGAGTTATTAACAGAAAGGCTTAGGGTGAGAGGTGATGGCTTAGCTACCTATCAGTAACTGTCTGCAGATTATTTAATGTCTGTAATGTGCTTTAAAGATGAAAACCACTGAGTGCTTAGAAAATTAGAACAAAAAAAATTCCCCAACAGTGGCATCTATTAAATTCCAAAATAACCTCTCCAGGGAAGCCTCAGAAGTATTGTCACTAAATAAATTTAAAACTGAACAGCTTGAAATGTGTTTACTATAGGAAAGAGACCTGCATTTGCCCCAAGGAAGAGATGAAATGTCCTAAGGCTTCAATAGTCTTTTATCTCCATTTTTTTTATCGTCCTTGCCTGATGCACAGGGGAGACAGATGATTATTTAAACTCTTTTTTTCCCCTCTGGAGCTGTCTGGTGAAATGTGCTGACAGGTACTATCCATCGACTGTGTATTCCAGGTAATTCACAAGGCAGGCAAGCACAGGGGCCCACATTCCTTACAAAAAGCAAGCACATGCTGGAGGAGGAGGCAGCTTCTCTTTGAGACCAAGACAAGCTGCCAGCCTTTGCCATTTTCAAGGCAGACTAGAAAAAATGTTACCCAGACACACATCCAGACAGATGCACACAGCAAACAGCAAGCAATAGTTTAGTCAATCCTAGGCTGTCATGGGATGCTCTGAACAAAAGGAAGAGGCAGCCTTCTCTTTTTCTTTATTGTGCTACTACATCTGGTCTATACAAAAAGAGAAGTTCTCTTCCTATCACTGACAAGAACCAGGACTGAGGTTGTTTATATTGCCAATGGCAGAAGAAGAGGCAGGGGCAGGAGAAAGGGAAATGGGAATTTAAAGAGCAAAGTCAGCTGGCGGAAGAAGGAATTCAGACAGTGCCACAGCAACAAGCTTGTTGTTTCAGCTCTGATTTCCCATTACTTCAAAGTTACATCCCTGTCTGGGATTGTTATGTATTGCAGTCCCCATGCTGTGGGTACCTCACCTCACAGCTGTATCTGCCCTAAAAAACTATGAAGTGGAATAGAGGCTCCAGTGAGGTTTCTTATAGCCTGCAGGTAAGGGCTGCCTCGAGTGCCCTGTGAGCTCTGAGAGGCACTGCCAAGTCTGGAGCAGGATTCCCGAGTCACAGGACGGCTGCCCTTATGGTGAGTACAAATTACACTGGAGGAAATCCCTTCCATCTTGTGATGGGAGGCTGAAGTGTGGGCAGCCCTTTCAGGAGATTCAGCTCCTGTCCACCAACAGAACTGTTCTGTGGCTCAGTAAGAACAACTGGTGACACGGTGGCAGACACTGTCTTAGGGAGGGAGCTGTGATCCAACAGAGAAGATGCCATCAAGGGCAGCAAGGAAGATAAAATGCATTTTTTCTTAGCTTGTACACAGCTTCAATACTTCTATTAAATTACATTTTCTATCATTACTTGATCATCTGTAGATTTTTGTAGCAAATGAGAAGTCCAGCAAAAAATCCAAAAATAATTTCATGCTCTTGCTAAGATAAGTGGAGTATACAAAAGGTTTTTTTCAAGAGTACGCATAAGGATCCTCAGCATATCTATGTTACTACAAAGTTGTCATCTCTGCTGAGCAGTAATGGGCTCGTATTTTTTCCTCTGCATTCAGCATGATGTCAGATGTTGTACACATATTCTTCAGAGATGAAGATGTTTGCAGGCAACATAAACCTTCAGGGCAGAAGGGAGAGAGAGAAATATAAATTGGAACTCCTCAAATAACGTCTTCATTTCCAGATACGCTCTATAGGCCAGTTGGCAACATACAAGTCAGGTAAGAATTTATAAACTGTGGAGGCTGATTAAGCCCACAAACCCAGAAGCAGTTGGAATCCCCCGGAGGGATGAGCCCTAAGGCAGGGAACAATGCCTAGGTCACGGTGACCAGAAAAGCCTCTCTCAGGATGCCTTGATCCTCTATGCAAATCCGCCCCAGTTCATTGGTTCACTGTCTCCCTGCCCCTTTCCCTCCCTATATGGTTCATACCCAGAATGTTGTCTTTTCCCTGGTTCCCCATTGGCCCTGCTTCTTGACCCCTCCTTTCCAGTTTTCCCATTGGCCCAGTTGCCCTAAGCCCGCCCATGTACCACCTCCTGGCCCTCTAGCCATTGGCCCTGATGCTCTCTCCGCCCCTATCCTCTGCCTTAAAATCCCATGTATCTGCCCGCTTTCTTCCCTGAGACCGTTCACAAGTAGCAGGAATAAAACTCTCTCCATGGAACCTCAAACAAAAGCCCTTCTCTTTCTTCGCCCTTGGCTGTTGCTACTGCATATGTCTCCTCAGGGAGCAGCTGTGTGCCTGTGACGCCAGTGCGGCTCCTTCCCCCAGAGTCACTACTGGAAGGTTGCGGCACCTCACCACTGCCTGCCGCAACAATAAACTCCATTTCCAGAGGCAATCAGACAAGTAGTTCAGAGGCAGGCAGGAAGGAAAGACACCAGTCACCTCATGCAAGATGCTTTTGCACAACCAGCCACTACAGAGTCCTTAATGAAATGTTGCTATGCAATATCAGCAGTAGCTAATGAAGACGGCTGGCAACTGTCTCATCTTGTTTTTTAATCTTCATGGGCTTTTAAGGTAACTTACCCAATCCTGGAATTTGCGAACAAGACAAATGCTGTTGGTAAATCCAAATCTCCCATCACTGAGTGTCCTACTTTCTGGGCCAAAGTCCCAGTACTGCAGTACAAAGTTGCAAGCCAAGTACCAATTCAGGGAAGAAATTTGAGCTGCAGCTCAAAACCCAAGATGCTTACAATGAGAATATTTGATGTGGAAAAAAAACCCTCACATTACAAGATCTTTACAAGTTTGACATGAGAAATCAATCCAGAACTCTATTTCTCAGAGTACTCAGGTGTCTTAGTTTAGGGCAAA
>WEKY01062681.1:0-27095 GCA_013390045.1 Picathartes gymnocephalus
GCCCCAAACAACTTTTTTCCCTTGTACAACTTTCTCACAAAGGAAGTAGAATCTATATTCTATTTAAAAATGTACCACTCTAGCACAGGAAAAAGGTTTTTTTATTGCAGATGCATTGTTATTCCAACAAAAATGTTGATCTGTTTCAGAGCCTTGGTGGACTGAACACCTGCATGTTTCAGCCAGAACAATCAGTTTGTTCTCATTTGTTCCTGATCTGCCTGGAGAGAGTAATTGTCAGCTCTCGACTTGCAAATGGCATATTTCCACATAGGAGGACATGTGGCAGAGAAGATTTTCTGCTGATAACAAGTCTCAGAAACCATTATCAAAATAATGTTACCTTTCAGCCTCTCAACAGTATTGTGAGTGTTCACAGAGATCTTGGCAATGCTTCCTCCCCATCTGCATCCTTAAGGCACAGCATGCTTGGCCAGAAAAAGTAATTCTTATCAAGAGACTGGGAACAGATGAGCATAGGCCCTCAGGAAAAAAAGTTCATTTTAACACCAACTCAGATAATAAAATTTATCAAAACAATAGTGGGCTTCAGGATGGTAAGATAGAGCATCCAGAAGGATTCCAGATCGGGGCTGCTTTGATCTTGTTTCCTGTGTCCTTCAGCAGGAGGGGTTTCTTATCTGTCACGTGTATCTGGAAGCCAGGTGCCACATGAAAAATTTTTCTTTAATTTATAAACCATTTTTTCTTGAATGGCTTGCTTTCCAATGAAGTCTAAAAAAATACTGGTTTAAACATCCACAAAACCTGAGTGGTTTTTGTCTGATAGAAAAATTGGAAAGTTTCATAAATACTTCCCTTTTATTTCTTTGGAAACAAATTATAAATAAATTATTAGCAGGCTGACTATTTCCAGTATATGAATTTATGGTAGTTGAACTTCACAAGCATCTTTCATTCAATTTTGTGGAGCTTTAGGTCTAATGTCAAATGGATTGGAATATTTCCTATGATCCCTTCCTGTTAGAATCATTGGGCAGTGTGGCAGTGAACTCCATAGATGAGGGAAAGTGTAGGCTGTGCAATTACAAATGCTGCCAAACAGGGTTTGGAACTGGTATGTGCATCATGATATGGTGATATTTGTGAAATGCTTACCAGTTATTTACAAAATGCTGACTCTTTGAACAGAAGCTCTCCTGGGAAGAGGAGTAAAAGAGCTGGCTTAACATATTTAGTTTTCCAGTTCTAAGAGTTATGCACTTTTTTTTGGATAGACGTTTACTACAGGAAAGTAAAATTTAGGCAATTTACAGCGTGAAGGAATCCACAAAGAAAGCTTGTTTTGTCAGATTGAAAAAGGTTTTATACATGATTTGAATAATTGAATTTGCATAATTGCATATTATGAGAGCTAAGTTTATTTGACTGTGTTCCCTCCAGATCAAAATAGTGTTGTAAACTTGGCAGTCATTAGTGTTTCTGGTCTTTCACTGGACTGCTGCAAGTTGAGGTTGCAGCGATTCGCAGTTTTATGAAAGACCTGCAAGAATTCTCTTTCCACGAGAATGTCCTCCCCTTCTTTTTTTAGAGCTGAGTTAAATATTCCCGATCTAATGTACTGAAGTTTTGTCTACCATCCCTTTTGCATTTAGCTTTGAAGGAGGAATTCAGCAACAGCAGTATTGGCCAGTATCAGGCTGAAACAATTGAGACCTTTCTGTGAGACTCTTGGCTCTCTTTGGTGTTTATTGTGTCATCATCAGGTGATTGTGATGAAGCAGTACTCCAAATTTTTGCCCAAGATAAATTTCACAATTACACATTTAATCAGGTTATATGCTAACCTGTATTCCTGTTGAGACACACTGAAGTAGTGAAAAAAAACTATTTCGCACTTTTAGCTATCAGAAAAGCCTTTTTATTCCAGGGTTTGGAGCCCTTCTTCCCTGAACTGTTAGTCCTGAGGACAGTTGAAGAATGTTACTGTCTTTCTGAATACCCCTGCACTACTGTTAAATATCTGTCTCTGAATATATTCAGAACTTTTGTCTCCTGAAGCGTTACATGGTGCTTGGGGTTCACTGAGAGGGAAACACAAGGACAAGCAACTTGGAAAAAGTAAAGTTTACCAGCTTGTCTGTCCTCTGGATTTCTTTGAGATGTTCTGACCCTTTCTGTATTCAACTTCACACTCCACTCCACGGTCATCTGTACTTGGGACACAAAGATCAGCAGCAGTCATGCCTTGTTCTTCCCTCCTGCATGCTGGGCGTGCAGCCCTGATGCAGGTGCAGAATAAATGGCAGCTGTTCTAACTCTGTTGCAGGTGTGTGAAGCACAGCGGTAACTTTGTGTGGCTCTCACACCTGTCTGGCTGCACAGCTTGGACTTCAGTTATTTCCCAACCTCCTCAAAAAGCAGCAGTGACAGCTGCATCTCAGTAAATACAAACAGCGTGCACAAAATCCATGTCAGTGTACAGACTTTGAATCTCTCTTTTCCAAGTGAATTTCCTGGCTACAGGAATATTGTATTCTATGTAAGTATTATAGCATCTTACATAAAGTGATATTTATGGTATTAATGGATCTGTAAAATTGTTCTGGGGGATGAGTTTTATTAGATCTCTTGCATGATAGGAGTACTATGTGAAATGTCTCATGAAAAAGATGGATTCTGAAGACAGCCAAATGTTCTTTTACAGCTATTTTAGACAAGTATTTTGTTTTTTTTCTCCAGTATAAATTCAAACTTGTGTATACTGCGTTCATAAGTGCTTTCTAATAATTCTGAGGCAGTGATAATACCAATGCTGCTGTCATGAGCGTTTCCAAATGCAAAAGTAACTCTTCCTTAGTGACACAGTAAAATTTATATAAGTGTTAGAAAGAAGACAATGGNGGGGGGGGTTGAGTGTAGGAATGTAATTCTCTATAGAACACCTATTTTGTTTTCAGAAATAAAATAGAACTGTCTATATTTTGCACTAATTCTGTCTTTTGTATGCCTTCAGAGCTCTGGATGTCTAAACTGTACCTTCTAACATTTAAGATTTGCAGCACTACACATCCTGATTCTTGGTGTAAAAATAAATTTAAAAATTGACACTTCATGTGAAGGGGAGGCAATACATAAACAGAGCATGTTGTAACTGTGGAATCTCATACAGAACACCTGGCAGTTGTGGAGATATATTTCAGAAAATAGCTTTTCCAATGCTTTCTTGAGTGAACAGCCTATCAAAAGCTTTCTTGGAAAAGGAAATAACTTTAAAAGTTCGCATTGTATTCTCAGCTGTGTTAAACCAGTTTATTAAGAGTGGATTTATGCACTCTGGTACCTGAACAAAGTAATTTGTATTGGGATTATTCAATGTGATGACAGAACTGGAAGTCATTATTACATTACACTTGAATTTCTTGTTGCTGGCAAGTTCCTGAAGGACATGAGATTTTTAGATGTTGTCACACTCAGAGATAGTCTCACCTAACCTGGAAACCAGCAAGATAAAAAAAGCAGGAAATGACCTCTAAAGAACAAAGTTCTTTGGGATTTTTCAGGCACTGATTGGGGATTTCTTGAAAAAGAACTGAGTTAATGATTGATTGTGCAGGAAGGAGTGAAAATAATGAGGTGTCATTAATTTTTCATAATTGTCAACACTACAGGTGATAACTGGAAGCAGTATATTGCTTTGTCTTGAAAGCACATGTCAAAAACTGTTTTAGATGTCATTGTACCATAACAGCTCAGCCAAAATATAGTGTACTTATATATGAATCTGTTAATCTTCTCTATTTTAATGCACTGAGAAATCAAATCTAACTTTTTTGTTTGTTTTCTCAGTTGGGGTAAAATGAGCAAGCAATTCTTTGAGTTTTTAGTGAAAGAAAGTCTGTCTTGCTTTAAGTGCTAAGATGGTTCCAAACTATTTTTTTAGTAGCACATGGACTGTTACAGTATGGGCTGTGATTTTTTTTTTTGTTTTTTAGTGGGCCATCTGCTCATTGCTTAATAGCAAGAAAAACAGGAAAGGCAAAAATATCAAAAAGTAACTGAGAAAATTCTTATACTACAGCTTGGTGGGTTGCATGTGAAAAATACAAGTTCTTCACTGACTTTCATACTGTGTGTCTTCTTATTGTAGCAGAAGAATAGCTTTGGAGCTAAGGAGTTAGTACTGAGGATATTTTGGGGATTTATATTGGGTAGATTTTTTAATCTCTGTTTTTTTTTTGATATAAAGATCAAAACTAGAAGTCTGTAATATGTTTAAGACATGTTGTGCTAGAGATAATGATGGTTTTACAGAACTCTTTCTATAGGCCATTAGGCTGTAGTGTTACTCTTTCATAATTCCTATTACTACAATGCATTGTTTAGTTCATGCACACCATGTTTAGTCAATAAAAAATCCAGAGCATGTGGAAAGTTCATTTTCTGGAGGTTTTGGAAAAATCTAATTATATGAGATAATGTGTTACGGTAATGCAAAAGCTTAAGTAGAAAATACATTCACTTGTAACCTGAGCCATGCCCAGACTGTTTTCTGTTAAATGTTTTCTGTTGGAAATTACTGACATTAAAATCTCAGCAGTTTTTTTTCTGATGAAGGCAAACCCTTTGAACGATGCTGCTGTTATGATTTTGCTAAAAGTCTTGACAAAATCTAATTTCATAACTTAGAATATTCAAGATGCTTTGTTTTCATGTAGTATGGCCAGAGAAATGGTCTGAGAAGTAGAAGTGAGATGTACCTGTTCCAGATTTTGCTTGGCTTCTTTGAATAGGCTCTGCTGGTATTTTAGGATATTTGGATAGGATAGGATATGATCTTAATTTCTTTATGGTTGAAGAACACTGAGGAAAATTTGAGAAATAAATTTTAGAAAAGAAAGACTGCACAAGATGTGTTCATGGCCTGGACCTTTGAAGCCCAGTGAGCTTTATATGTATTCATGTGAAAATACAGCATTTGTGCTCAGATAATGTGCATAACTCCTACAGTCCGCAAAAACTGAGGGGAGAGTTTTCTTTGTGGTACCTCAATATACCATGAGACTTCTAGTCCTCAGACTCTACTAAAATGGTAAATGCTTTTTCCATAGCAGCTTGGGATTTTTCAGAATTACTGGAAAGGAAACTCAGTAGCTTTTGAACGGTTTGGCAGAAGCTCTGCATTTATGGCAGTCTCGTGTTTCCCAGGTGGATATTTGAGGCTGTCCAGCCCTAGTGAAGGTAGTTAGTACAAGTGTACTGAGCTGAGCTGCTCCAGAATGGAAGGGCAGAATGCACTCTGAACATCCTCATTAAACTGAGTTCCAGGAGGAAGACAAAGAATGTTCTGTAATTCAGATGTATTTCAATTTTGAGCAAACACTTTGTATCTTAGTGCTTGCAGTATTAGAGACACTTCTGAACACCTACAGAAAGGAAGTGATGGATACCTGCACTTCCTTCCACTGTTGCAAGGAAGTTTTCGTGTAAATGTTTTATTCTGTACCTGTACTTAAAAATAAGAATTAAATCTGAGAGACTTACTTTTGAGATATCCCACCTTTCAGCCATGAGATAATTGGATCATTTGGTTTAGATTTGAGTTTCTCAGATTCTGAACTCACAGGTCTTTGAATAGTGACAGAAGCCCATGTGGTTAATTGTATAAGTTGTGTTATCTGGACAATAACTTGCCTGCTCTCTCCAGCTGTTGCTGCTGTGTCTGAGCAGTTCTTGCTCTGTTCTTTAGGCCTTACCCTGAGGCCAGGTCTCGTCTCACTCAAGGTTGAAAGTTCTGGTCTGCTGTCACCTCAATCCATGTTTAATGATGTTATAGAGCTAATCTAATGATAGAAGTAGAGAGTCTGCTTTTTCTTCACCTGGTATCTGCTGATTAAGTAAACTTTCACGATTCAGATGGGTATAGGTAAATAATAATTAACAGCCAAATGTGGATATAAACATCTCTATTTAGATATTGGTAATTGAGCAAAACCATGTTTAAACACTGTGCCTAGAATATTTGGTATGCAAGTATTGGAAACCCGTATGACTATCAGGAAAGACCTACCTCATGAGTAAGGCTGTTGAGTAATCTAAGATAAAAATAATTCTTATGAATCTTAATTATTGAAAAAAACCCCATCCCAAAACAACACAACAGTCAACCCCCTGAGAAATGCATAAGCAAAACAGCAATGTGTCAAAAATTATCTTTAATTCTGACTTCTAAAGTATTGTTTATTGTGAATAAATAATTGCAAACTAATTGTTTACAACCAGATAAGATGTGATAATTGAGTTGAATTTCCAAGAAATATTTTTAAAAGCTATTCTAACAGAAATTTGGTAGCATTAATATGCTCATGAAAAGAGATGAAGATATTGAGCTTCAGTTCCTCTTACTGTAGATAGGAAAGGCAACCAACAAGTGAAATTTTGAACCATATTTAGGTCTGTTTCCTGAGCAAGAAAACCCTCATTCACTTGACCATTTCTCATTTTGTGAACCAGTCATTAATTAATTCAAAAGCACCCCATAAAATGGTACTTATTCTGTATATAGGGATTGTTCTGTATGCATACATCTGCAGATGGGGAGAACATCAGGTTGTAGCAGAAGAACTAAAGGGGGGCCCTCAGGGTGGCCCATTCTTCCTGGTGAACCACAGAAGTCCTACCAGCCTTTCTGTGGTAAGTTTGCTCCAGTGAATGAATTATTTGTCAGTCACACTCGTATTTATGTTTGTGATTACAGACCTAGCAATTTGTGCATGTATCTGGGAATATTTTTGTTTTCTAATTTTTCAATTAAATTTACTTTATCATTATATTTTAATTTCTCAGTTCGACTTTTGTTTTAAGGGGTTGGATAATGATATGAGCTACAAATCAATTTAGGGTTATTTTTCCCTTTTCCTGTCTTTCAGATTCTTAACATCTGGTGAGAAATGAATTGCATAGGAGGAAGGTCAGAAAAAGAAATTGATGACCCCAAAGACTAAATTGAGGCAGGTAATGATGCAGTTCCTTGGCTTGCAATTCTGCCTCATTTGATATGAGGCCCATATAGTAGCTGCTTCTTAGAATGCTACATGATAGATATTATTGCTCTGTAAAATAAAATAAAAAATCATTGCACCATTTTTCTTTTAGATCACTCTTGTGATGAGATCGCCCTGTGTACCATCGTTTTCCTCACAGAAAACATGAACAATAAGACCAGAAGAAGCCAGCAAAAACAAAGATTACGTTGCACTCATTTTTTTCTATAAAAATGTCCTTATGTTGTAAACTGTTCTAAAGAAAATGCTGTCATCCAAATGCAATAAGACAAAGAGCTTACAATAAAAGTATATAAAATGTAGTTATTTTTAAGTATGTTTTTATTACAATTGCAAAGAAACTTTGGCATTAGATATTTCATAGAATAATACACTTCCAAAAGTGTGTTTATGGAGATATGGGGTGTGGAGGACTTGAGCAGTGAAAGAGACAAGTACAAATAAGAGATCTAACGTAGAATGATGCTTTATTGTTGGCATGTTTGCTACTAAATGAAAATGTTACATCCATTTCCTTTTTATTGCCTCTAAATACGGTAAGATTCTCAGAGTATCTTTATTGATTGTTATACTCAACAGACTTGCACATGATTTATTCTGCAATGACTTTGCTGCAGTGATGTCACTGACTAGAATTACACTTGTGCTGATGTAAATAAGGAAAGAGTCAAACCGTTGGTTCACAGAGACCTGCTGAGAGCTGAAGCTCAGCCTTGAAATCCAGCCTTGTGAAAAAAGGCACAGAGCAATATCCAAATAGAAAATGAATAATGCATGTAAAGGGAGACTTGAGCATGCTGAGGTACTGCCTGTGGACCTGTTCCTGAAGATACTGCTGTTCGGTAGGAGTTGATGCCAAGAATTTTTCACGTTTGTGGGATAAGTCCATCAGTTGGCAGGATATGTGAAGAAGTGATGTTGAAAATGGAGGCTGTGTGGTAAGACATGGGGGCCTAGAAAATCTGCCTGACTCTATTGTGAGAGTCCATAGAGAGCTGTAAATAACCAGATAGTATTTAACCAAGAAGTAATGCAGTAAGTAAACTATGAAATAAATTGTTTCTGTAATATGTCAAGAGAGTTCTGTAGTTGGCAATTTTCCACCAGCTAAGTTTTTATACTCTCTAGGTTTCAGTTCTTATTCCACACAGTTTCTCTTTTCTCTGTGCAGTTAACCTACCTCTTATAGTTTTTAACCCTTAAACTATAACTCTTTGTTTTAAATTATCCTGTGCCAAAATGTCTGTGTTTATAAGCTTTATCTGATGTCAGTAGAGATTGGGCAATGGTTATTATCAGCCTACCACTGTATTAAAACTAAGGAAAACCTGCCAATTCATAGACTTGCTGGGTAACTTAGCAGATTTTTTTTTTGTCATTTATGAACGTGTATGAATGGCATTTATACTGAGACTGAAGATTTGGCATGTTCAATGAGTCCTATGTGCTTAAACCAGTGACAGATTCAAACTCCTTAGTGATTTACAGAAGGCCTAGATCAAATTCCTCACAGGGATGTTTGGGAAGGCATAGAAAATAAGCTGCCACATTTGAAAGAATTGTTAGGACTAACCTTGTCTAAGCTTATAAAAACTTTAAGAAAGAGATAAGAAATAAATGTGGAATCAAATGTTTCAGGTGGTATTGCGGTGAAGAGTTGTTGCTTTGTAGTGTGAAGGGAGAGTGGAAAGAAAAGAATAATCAGTGTGAGTTACAGAATCCCTAAAGAGAGGTGTCAGCATTAACAGATGCCTAACTCCTAACAGAAGTATCAGAAGAGAAGTGTAAGAATTGACGGATGGATAAACCATAAATATATTTAAGCGAGGGGCGATAGCTCATTGCAGTCTCAGTGCATAGAAATTTTCTGTTAACTTGATAATCAGTGAGTTAACAGCATTAATATTTATGTTCTAATAACTAGGCTTAAGACTAAATTATGAAAGAAAATTATTTCATCCCCTAAAATATAGTGGTCTTTAAAGACTTGGCAAGGAACTATTGAGTGAAATTTTGTAGTTTTCACTTATTTAGCACTATTTGCTCAGCTATTTCAGAGCTACGTTATTAATGTCTGTGAGAAGTTTTTTGAACATTATTTGTAAGTAAAAGTCAGAAAAAGGTTGGTTCTCTTTTGTTATGCATATCATGATCCATGTGTCAGCACACAGACTCAAGTTTTCTCTGTTTTCTATTCTGAGTTTTAGGTCATAGAATGTTCTGAAAAGAAGTCATTTGGTATACACTTTCCTACAAATTTTCATTATGCGAATTTTGTCAACAGGATATAGATTGTGAAGTGTTAATGCATTTATTAAGTGCTAAATAGAGATTGATAGTTTTTCAGATTTGCTTTTCTCATTATGTCTAAGGATTCTTTAGCAACATATTGTGTTTTCCAAAGAGAATTGCTCTTTTGAAGTGAAACTCTACATATCAAATCTCCATAGTAACATTGGATTCTTCTGCCAGCCGCTGCTGTTATAAATTTCCTTGTCAAACTGAAGGTAGTTTCACAGTTGTATAAAACAGATCTTTTTTGTGTAGTTAGAATGGAGAAGTAAACCAACAGTTTTATTGGTCGTTTTGCTTGTAGTGTTGTATATCCTTTCTCATTTACATTGCTGGTATTTTATGTTTTTGGCATTTGTAGGGGGCAAAAAGTATTCTCAAATGGAATTTTAGCTAGTAGTTGTACTACAGAACATATTCAGTGTAAGACAAACCTTGAAGGAAGGGCTTATTGACTGATACGACTTTAACAAGAGTCTTCTAGCACGTTGAGAATTCTGTTTCTATTCTACGTATCTATGTTCACCAATGAGAACTGACTTTTGCCTGTCGTGTGATTCACAAGTTAATTGAATCAAAATGGCATCAAGATAATTTCTCTAGCTCAGAAGTATTTTCATAAATAATGAGTTAGAATTGTTCATCCAACTTGTATAAATAAAAGGAATATATTGTCATTAACACTCCCCTGGGGAGCAGTGCTGTGTATCCCCGTGCTGCTCAAGGCTGTTCAGCTGAAGGGGAGCACTGCGTGTGCTGTCCTGGTGCTGGAAGGAGGCACCACTCTGGATTCCCAAAACCGTGCATCCTGATTACTGCTGGCACATAAGGTGTCCCGTGGGTTGTCTTTCATTGTCCTGATGAAGAAACAGTTCTTGAGTGGGACTGCTGGGGCTGTGCAATTGTTAGACTGGGTGGATGAGGTAGCTCTGTACGGAACACTGAATGTGTGTTCTGACCTACTTTGCCACCTTAAAATGAGAAGTAGATTTAATGGATGATCAAAATGCTGTTGGAATGACTTAGCGACAGGATGTGTCTGATTATGGGTGGGAAATGTCTGTATTTTAACATATAAAATGGATGTGCATTTTGTGTTTTGATTAGCGATGAGTTGCAAGTTTCTCATGGAAGTGGTAGTGGTGTGCAGCCTGGCATAACTGTCCAGAGAGCAGAAAGGAAGAGGCTGTGGGCTGAATAAATTGTTCTGGTTTCCTACATACAGTGGGAAGTTTGCCACTTTGATGATTAAAAATGCCCATTTTGTGGAATAGCAATTGATATTGGGATATCTGTACTTACCATTGGTATGTAAAGGTCCATGTGGATGTCTGTTTAATAATGCCACTGATCAATATGTGAAATCCTCCAAGCGGGGAGGAATTTATATATTTTTTTTTTTTGTGTTCTGGAAGTTCAAAAATACTGAAGTTGAGACTTTTGGCTGCTGTAACCCCTCTGCTTTTTACATATTCTTTAGTGTCTGAACCAGAGCTTGAAAGGGTTGATGGCATCTTGTCTATGTGTGCCCTACTTGCCTTAGACTGAGTAAGTTAAGCTCTAATTTCAATGTACAAGAAAAAGGAGAAATGGTCAAGAAGAGAAGGCTCCTTCTAGGGTATAAGTTGAGGTCCCTGCAGTACCACTGGGCTGGTCATGAGCATTACATTGTCCTGTGCTCCACATAAAAGAGAGAATGTCTTCTTCTGGAGAAGGACAGCCTGGCTAAGAAAAGAGGAGAACATAAAACCTTCTTCATAAAGTTCTCCTGAAACAAAGTATTACTCTGAAAAGCATTGAGCTGATTCTGCCTCTCTTTTTAAACAAATATGACAAAAGATGTTTATAGTAGCAATAATTCCAAGTTTTTGAGTTTGAAAAGACATAGAAATCAGATAACACGTAGTATGTAATTTCTTTTCTCTGTATATTAAGGCAGTTTTATTTGTTGAAACTGTACCTGCTGTATTCAGGCCTTACGCAATAGTGACTCCAAAAGTTACCAAAACAAATTGAACCCCATACCTATACTGAGGTAAGTTTAGTGCCTAAAAAAATGTAAAATATGGAAAGCATAGATAACGGTGGTTTGTTATTGCTGCCACTTCTGTTTGTAACATGGTGGATTTTTTTAAATACATGTAATCATGTCTTCTGTACGGAATTTTGTATCCTGCATCAACATGCAGTTTTTTTTTTCTATTTCCCTGTTTTCCAGTCTTAACCTGTGCAAACATCATCACATGGATTTGCAGTTTCAAAAATTCTCCTTTAGGGTCTCTTTTTAATCACAACAGATAATAGGAGTAATTTCAGTGGAGATTCTTTTGATTTACATCTCAGGAGGAAAAGTAAGCATTTGGATATATTTATAGTATCTATGCATTCAGCATTTATTTTGAGTATTATGCACAGGGAAGTAGTTTTTAAACTGTGCCTCAGCCCCTGGTTTATAGGTATTCATGTCAGCATTTAGATATATGAAAGATGAAGTCTGAACTGTGTGAGGAAGTGATGTCTTGCTCCTTGTGTTGCCGTGAGGTGGGGAAAAGGAGTAAAATAAAGACTTTCTATTCCCATTCTTACAAAAATTATCTGCGATATGAAGTGTTGTTTCTGAGAGACAATATCAGGCACTTTTCACTCTGACATAATTTAAAAACAGATAAGGATCTGTTGTATCTTTTATCCAGTGATAAAATATGTTGGTGGGTTTTTTTTTTCTGGTCATATGTTCAGTTCAGGGGCGGGTTTTTCTGTTCTGATAAAAAGGGAAGACTGAAAGAGGAAATTTGAACAGATGGATTTGAGTTACCAAGCAACACTTAGTTTCCCAGGCAATGAAAAAAGAATTGGAGCAGGTGCTAAGTGGATTTTATTCCCTTTTTTTTTTTTTTTTGAAATTATTGTGAGCTGATGTATGAGCTTCACTTTAACAGACTCTTGACAAACTTCACAGAATGATAAATATTCAATTAGATGACGGTAACTCTGTGCAGGTTGTTTCCTATGTGATTTGAACGTTCTGTAGTTGTAGAACATGGTCTGTGCAGCAAGGCTGTTGTAGAGGACATTGGTGTTGTTTGCTTCACTCCAATATTCTCATATACAATCAACTCTGTTTTTCTGATTTTAATGTGTTCCTGTAATATTGGGTTCAGGCCCCTCTGCAGAATTTTAGTTTCAGAGTGAAATAAGTGTTCTGCATTGTCAGATGTTTGGCCATTACCCCCTACCTCTTCCCTCTTGAGAATGACTGACTGAGTTGGCAAATCTCAACTGATAGGCAGAGCTGCATTGAATTAGTGGGTGCTTTGAATTCAGTTTCTGGCATATTCAAAAATAGGATTTTTTTTTTTTTTTTAAATCAATGCAAACTAATTTCTTCCTTTCTTTTTTTAGTAAGATTGTGGTGCAGTGAGTTCTTTTGACAAGCATAAAATTTTAGCTTTAGGTTAAAAAGCATGCTGTTTACAATTTTTTTTTTTTTTTTTTTTTTTTTTTAAAACCAAACGAAAATGCCCACCTGCCGAAGAATGCCCATCACTCAAATTGTGTGAAAAATTGTCCGTGTCTTATCTCTTTAGGTTACTGCTCTCATGTCCCTCTGCCATACATTTGCATAACCTAACAGATACATAGAACACTTGGGAATGTAGGGATGACATACCCTGAATATCTAGGGGAGATAATTTTGTTAACTGAGAGCTTTGACATTCTGTTACATGACGATATAACTGTAATCTTTGTCAGAAAATAATATCTAATTTTTCATCTACCAGTGTCTCCAGCTCCTTTCCTGCAGCGCTGCTCTCAACGCGCTCGTTCATCACCCAGCCTGTTCTGATGCTGGGCGTTGCCCCCACCCAGGTGCGGGACCTTGCCCTTCGAGGCTCCCAGGAGCACATTCCTGCAGCCTCTCACTGTCCCTCTGAGCCATCCTTTCTCTCAGTAACATCAACAGCACTGCTCAGCCTGGTGTCATCTGCAAGCTGGCTGACGCTGTGCTCAGTCCCGTTGATAGAGGTACTGGATAGTTTTGGTCCCAATATGGGCCCTGACAGACGCCACAAATAGCATCACAAAACTTTATTTGCATTTTTAAAAAACTTGCTATACCACAGACCCAATGAACTTTCACATTTGAAGTCTTATTAACTCTGATGTTTGCTGGCTTTGCTGATTAAGTTTAAATACTAAATAGCCTAAGCCAGCAGTAATTTTAAATGCATGTAAGTAAAACCCACCCATATTTAGAAAAGCACTTCCTGGAGAATTAGGAAACTGAAAATCAAACCCATAAGTTACTTCAGCTATTGATTTCACCAAGTCCACGTGAAGAGAAAAGAGACATGAAATTTAGACTAGAAATGTAATAACAAAACAGTATATCCATTAATAAGTATGGACATTAGTAGATATAACTATGCTTTTCAAAATTAAAAAGTCCAGTGCTAATCAATTTGTAGTATTACTGCAACATGGAGATGGGCCAGCACTCCCCTGGGTTGGCTTAGTCTGTTTAGTGATTGATGTTTTATCAATGCTAAGTTTATGAAAGGATTTCTACGAGAAGAGTGAACAGCATGTTTGAAGTTCTGTGCATGTTAACACCAGCTAACACATTCTTCAGTAACCTTAAGAAATCTGTGCAGCAAGTGTGTGAAATATGTAGTACTTCTGGCTTCGAGTTGTCAAGTGTGACTCTGGTTTTGGCAGGGCTATTTTGCTGCTATTTGAGAATTAAGTTCTTAATTTAATAATTTAAATTGTTTTCGCATCTGCAATCAGGCTGAAGAGGAGCACTGGTGCAGAGCAGAAATAAACAAGTATTGCTGGGTGTGTGCAGAGGTTGAAAGGTGAGGACAGCACTAAACAGGATATCACCCTTCATCTTTTTTTTTTTTTAGGATAGAGCTCTTAGGTTTCAGCTTGCTTAAGGAAACTATCAGGAGGTTAGCTGTATGAGTATGGGAAGAACTATAGGAAAACCATTTTCCTCTACTTAGGTGAACAGGACTATAGAAATACCACAAACACTTTGTTGGCGCTGCTGGTAACATCCTATCTCACAGTACTGTCCACGTTTAAATGGTTTTGGTTTTTTATTATTTATGAAGAGTGGAGCTGGCACACAGCAGCATTTTACTGTGTGTTCTGGATCTTGGGATTGTATTTGGTAATCTTTGTTGCGACTTTACCCTTTTAAGCGTTGCCTGTTGTATGCTTTTGATGGCAGGAGCAAGGGAAGTCTATTCTTAGTTACACCCTAAGGTGGAATTCCATTATTGCTCCATGGTTAGTGTTACACTTACTCTAAAACTGATGGGATATTTCTTTCTTTTTCAACCTTATTAAAAAGTTCTTTGTGTGCTCAGCCTTCTAAATGGGAGGGAAGTAGTGGAAATAAGTCTTTAAAATCATGGATTTGTTGCATAAGGATTTTTAAAACACTATGGATTGCATAAAGGATTTGTTACAATAGGGTTTTTGCATTTTAGGAATTTAAAGATGTGATTTTAATAAAAGATAGTCTTCTATAAAAAGATCTGCACACCCAAAACCACATACCTAAAAATCCTGGTTTATAACTCCCAACAATGTTTCATTCATGTGTCCTGCTGCAAATTAAGTGACTCCTTTTAGCGCACCTGAGTTATTAATAAATGACTATTTAAATATTTAGCTTAAAAAAAAAGGCATATTTTTCCATGCAGTTTTAAAGCTTTATATGCACTGAAACGAGAAAGTTTTTTAGCCAAGACGTTTCTAGAGTACATTTGCTTTACAGGATTGTAAGCAGCAGTTGGAACATCTGTTTTCTGATTCCAATTGACTACCCCTGAAAACAAATATATGGGCTTCCTTTACTGCTGGCCCTCAAGGTTTTTGGTATGGGTTCTTAAAGACAATGGTGAAAAGGGAGGTCAAAGTTTCTTTTTCTGAAGATATGGGTGAAGGAATAAGTCTTCCCTTTTCCTAAATTTGGAGAAGTAATTTTGGTAAGAAGAAAAGAGATTAATGATACTGTCCAAACCAGAAATGATCCCCTAGAGGTTTTGTTCCTGCTAAAAACAAAATAAATAAATTTTCAAGAATTCTGGTAAAAGTGTAGTTTCAGTAGCTCCTATCAGGAAACATTCTGTGTGCTTTCAATTACAAACGAAATTGTCTCATGTGCATTTCAAGAAACTCCATATACAAATTGTGTTTTCACGTGCAACTTTTTGTATATGGTCTCTTGCCAGAGGACGCACTTCCAGTATGACAACGCTTGTGGTTGCTTAAGGTGTTTTTGACATACAAGTCAAAGAAAAGCTGAGTTTCTTAATGCTGAGATTATTTTTCCTCATAGTCTATCTTTAGGCACATTAGTTAAACTTCATAAACCCCTCTTATATGCATGAATTCAGGAATAAATGGAAGTCTGATCATTGCAAAGAAGTACTTTGGCTCGTGATTCAATATGGTGGTTTTCAACTGGTGTAAAAGCTCCTCCTTTCTCCCTCACACTCTTCTTTACATCTCTAAGTTTTTTAATGTAGGCCAAGGGTGGTGTTCGACTCATTGTTCAAGAGTAATACTGAGCCCATTGAGATTATTGCTGGACTTGTCCATCATGATGGACTATTGATCTTTGTTTTATAGTTTGGTTGTGATCCCTGATTAATGCAATTTCTTACATATTCATCAAAATTCATATCTGTTTATTTAAAATGATAAATGGAGAGAGAGTCAGGCATGCAACTGAGTATTTTGCTTAACTGTGAGAACTTAAAAAATTTAAACACACCTAATTTACAAAGAAACTCTCTTCAGGACTTTTGTAGCTATCAGCTCTTTGTATTTCCTCTAATTTTTCATTTCATGTCCTTATATGCACATTTTCATTTCTTCAAGCTATAAAATTTGTTGGGATTTGATGAAATTTCTATAACAGGTTGTCCCTGTTCAAATACCTAAAATGGTGAATTTTTAAAAGAAAATCCATGGTAACATGATCTTTAGAGTTCTGTCCAATAACAGGGCTCCTTATTCCTGCACACTGGAGCAAGACATGGGAATTTTGTGTTGTCAGTTTATGGTTTCCAGAAAGAAAAAGAGTCTGATCAGGATTTCTTAAATCTACTTTCATTTAAATTACTATGAGGCTGTTTTGGCTGAGGATGGATGTGAGGAGTTAGAAAACAGTAAAGAGCAGATAAGTCTGTATGTTAAGAATGAATTAATTCCTGTATGTTACATTTTTCTAGTATTCTGGTTAAACTGAATTTGATCAGTGTTTCTAATGGTATTTTTGGCTGAAGAAACACTACTGTTTAGACACCTTAGGTAAGTGCTGTGCTTTTATGTAAATGATTGATCGAAGTATTAAAATACTGCTGATCTAAATTTTAAAGTTCAGACAAGCTGATCCTGTAGAACTACCAAGGCTTTCTTTTGCAGGAGAGTGGAACCAGAGTACTTTGAGGTGTTTGACAGAACGAGCAGCTCCTACACCACTGCCTGCTGTGATTTGCAGATTTGTACATTATGTCTGTGAAGGCAAAAAGCTGCATTTACTGACACCGTGGTTTCTCATGCCAGTTTTTATACTGCCTTCTTTAATAATTTATCTATCTTCTTCCAATGGTTATTTGATTCTGATGGTTTTATTGCTTTTATGTCTTTATTTTTCAGAAGTCTTGAATTCTGTGTTAATTTTTCAACACCTTCTAGTTTGATTCCATTTTCCTTCTGTTCTTTAATCAGTAGACACACACCAGTTGAAATGCAGACTCTCAAAGTTTCACACCATCTCTAAATTGCTTATTTTTCTGAAAATTTCCTTTCTAGCACTCTGTGTCATTATTTTAGGCAGTTTTGTGTAAATAAAGGTAAAACCTTGAATCACTGATGTCTTGGGAACCTTAATAAAATACTTCAGGAACAGAGTAAAGAAGGATCAGTTTGCGGCACCCTGACTTTCCTGCAGCCAAGGGATAAAGTGTCTTTTTACAAAGCTGGAATAAAACCACAGTTTTATTTGCATAATTAGTATTATGTTCAGATTATGCTATGTAGCGGGGATTTTCAGCACCAGTAAATAATGACAAAATCTTGCAATATCTTATCAATTTCTGAACAAAAAAGGGTAGAATTCATCTTCCACCAGTATTTTAAGATTATAAATATAATCTGTCTCCTCTTTGGACTTTTTTTGGTGTTTAAGTTAGTGGTAAGGTCGTGTGCTGAAGTTACTTGTGAGGCCAATAGAAGATGCTAATCTAATATTATGGAAGGAGAAAGCAATGGCCAAGTTTGGGTTGAGACTCATTTTAGCCTAAAAGCAAAGACTATTAAAGTAAATTTAACGTGAAGAAGATCTGATTACCTGCCAGTTTTGTGTGGGTGTGTTAATCACCTTGACAACTAAGCATCATCAGGAACTACGAGGTGTGGGCATTTGGTTACACAGAATTATAATTAATTTGCATGTGCGAAGTGGTTACTCAGAATTACTACTATTTGCAGGTGTCATATAGAGGGATATAAAGAAAATTAATCTTATTTTCATCTCTGAGACATTTTTAGTATAGGCTTTGATTGTTGCAGAGATGATGACACGAATTTTTTTCATGGATATAAGAATCAAGAGTTCCCTTCAATACAGTTTAGGTTAAAAGAAACTATCCCTGATAAATTCTTGATTTTTTTCCCCCCACAGTTTATTTGTCTCCCTAGGCTTTTTATAAAAAGATATCGAAAACAAGAAATACACATCATTCCAGAGATGATGTAATGGATAAAGATCTGATTTTCTTAGGTTGTGAGGACTTTCTGCAGTCTCTAGAACATCTCCTGCTTAGCTGTTCAGGGAAATTTGAAAGCTTCCAGATGACCTCAGATAGTAAAACAATCAGAGTAAGGTATAATGCACATAAAGTGTGTCCTTAAATTAGTACCCCAAAAGCATATCCCTGAATCAGGTACCCCAAATGAAAAAGCACATACATAGAACATCATAAATTCAAAAACTGAGCCTTGTGGGAGTCTCCAAACATTTGAATCTGATTGGAAGAAAACCCACACAAAATAATAAAGTGGGAGTCATTTTCTGATCTTCTCCAGAATCCTAAAGTCTGCTTCATTTTACCATCAGGGATAGAGAAGAAAAGCTTTTAAGTCAGCCAGCATCAGATTGATTCATAAAGCAAACAGGAAAAGCATTATGAGGCAAGGCTTCATGCTATGATAGACATCTCGGAATACTCTTCTTTGGCAGTCTATTCATCTTTGAATGGGTGGAAACTCTGGTTTGTCTCCCCGGGCAATGTGTGGAATCCTGTTTATATTCCAGCTCAGTTTATGTGGCCTTGGGGAGCAAAGTCTGGTCTTGGAATTAGCTGTAATTTTTGCTGATCTGATAGTGGTATGACTGGCCAACTATTCTTTTGTGTAACTGTATGACAAATTCATTACATACTCTTATTTTTTAAAACATTTGTGCAGTGAAGGTACTTTTTTCATCTAAGACAAACAGCTGGTGGTGATTGAGAGATTCCTTGCATAGGTGATTTGCAAAGATTTTTCCTTTTTTTAATATGGAGAGTTGCATTTAAAGAACAAAAAAAAAGCAAGGAAAATCAGGAAAATAGTATCAGAGATACTATTTCATAACTGCAGAAAGAATTTAATGATGTCAAAGCATTTAAAAATGCATAAAAGCAAAATTATAAGTTCACTGTTACCTGTTAGAGGAAGTTTAAATATATGTATATGTACCTGCAATGTATTTAATAAAAAAAAAATTCAGACTTATTTAGCATTAGGAATACTAATGTGTCTCAGTTATTTTAATACATTAGGCCACACGTTTTTTAATCTATTTTATAAAGATGTTTATTAGCAGTAGACTTTAGTTTAATGACATACAGTAAATCACTCCTACTTAGTCCTTGAGAGCAGTTGTTTCTCACAGTCATCCCTAGGCAATGTTTGCTGCTACACAGAAGAAACTGATTGATAGTTTGTGATACAAAAATTATGCCATGTAAACTTGTGGGTTACAAGGTAGGCAAGACTTAGGTGAATGACCTTGGCTCCTTGGCCTCAAGCATAAACATCTTTTTCATGGCTACGAGGTTAGTTCAGCAGTGTATGTGGAGCACTGCAGCAGAAAGGGCTGGGACATAAAGAGATGGCACTCCTTCAGAGCAGAAGGACTCCAAAGGAGTAGAAACGGGACTATATCTGTCCTGTTTCAGGGTTTTTTTTTTAATAAACTTCTCAGGTGGTTTATGGGAAGGGAATAAGCAGCACCAAATTCTGAAATGAAAGTGTTTTGTCACACCTTTACTGCATTTTCTCCAGGTAGTTATGTGAGTTTTTTATTGGGATATATCATACCAAGATGCAACTCTGGCTTTATGAGACTGAGTGCTGCTGTCTCCATACTCTTCTGGGTTTTTTTAGTTACTGTTTTTATAAAGAGCAGCATGTATTGGTACTGTTAACTTTGTCTTAACAAATGCAATCCGTTTTTCTTTTGCATGTGGATTAAGATGCATAAAAAACAGTATGAAAATGTGAAAACTGAAATGTAAATGCTACTGTAGCATGTGCTGTGTCAGCCCACTACATAATTATTATCCTTAAAATGTCAAATTTGAATATATAATGTGTTTGAATTGCCTATTTCAGACATTAGAGGAAAAATTAAGAAGAAACTACAGTAAAAAGATTTAACACCAGTGATTGAATTAGTAACACACTTGAATAAAGTTCTGGTGTTTAAACAGCAACAGCAGCACTGTATCTGGACTAAGTAATGCCTTGCTGGGTTGTCATGCTTGATGTTAATTATTGATAAGGGGTTTCAGAAACAGCGCATGTGCTGTCAGAGTTGGCTGTAACATAAGATAGGGAGTGCAGTGGTGCTGGAGGGGTTACAGCCAGGGGAGCACCTGTAGCACTTGCAGTTACCTGCTTCTGCCATCACACTCTTGTTTTATTGCAGTAGTTCATACAAGCAATTAAAATAATGGAAATATGAGTCGTCAAGCTTATTTCTATCGTGTCCCCCCACAGGAATTGCACAGAAGAACCCAACTTCAGCCTGAGCCAGCAAAGACGAAGGCTCTGCAGACGGTCATCGAGATGAAGGTATGCACGTTTCCCAGCGTGTTATGTTTACAGCATGGGGTCGAGTACCGGCTATGGCTGGGATGGAGTTAATTTTCTCCGTAGCAGCCTGTCTGGTGCTGTATTTGAATTTCCGACTGAAAACGGTGTTTTAGCTGTTGTCCAACAGGGCTTACACAGAGTCAAAGCTTTCCCAGTTTCTCCCTCTGCTCCCACCCTGCAAGTAAGTGGGGGTGGACGAGAGGCTGGGAGGGAGCTCAGCAGGGACAGCTGACCCAAATTCTCCAAAGGGATAATCCATACCATCATGTCATGCTCAGCCTCAGCAAAGTGAAGGGAGGGCATTCAGAGTCACAGCATTTGTCTTCCCAAATAACTCTTGTGCCTGATGAAGGCCTGCTCTCTTCAGAACAGCCAGGCATCTACCTGCCCATGGGAAGCAGTGCGTGAAGTCCATATGTTGCTTTGCTGGCATGCACAGCTTTGCTTTACATATTACACTGGCTTTATCTCAAACAATGGGTTTTCCCACTTCTGCCCTCTGGTTCGCTCGCCTGTCCCACTGAGGGGGAGAGAACGAGCAGCTGTGACACTCAGCTGCCTACCAGGCCTTGATTTGTGACTTCTACTCTTTAGTTATTAAATGCTTCCTTTACCATGTCAATTTATTTTCTTACGTAGCTAGGAATAATTAGTATTTACTTCACCTGGTGTGTTTTCTAAGTAAATTGATTTAAAAAATCAAGTGTAGCATTGCTGAATAATGAGAACTGAATATTGCTTTTTAAAAAGATTTGTGTGTGTGTGTGTGTTTTAGCAGATCCAAAGTGCATGGAATAAACTGGCTAATGAAAAATGTTTTCATCCTCAAACTTTAAAACCAGTCCTTCTGTTGGTTGTTATTAGACCATAATTTTACAGCCAGCCTAAGGAAATTATTAGTTGTATCAGCAGATATGACAAAATGTGATGAAACAGCTCTCTTAGTCCTGACTATAGTTTACTCTTTTTGATATATAATAATACTTAAGTGTTGTGGCTTTTCCCTCTACAATAACAAAGAATAAAAATAGTAATTTGAAAAGTGAAAACCGCTATTTTTGCATATTTCTAGGAGTCCGGAATGTTCATCTTTAAGAAAAGCACCATAAGACTTGAGATAATTTGTGAGTTGGCAATGCGGCCTGAAATTCATTAATGATGGCCTTTCATTTCAGTCTTAAAAGGAAGTGCAAATTAAAGTCTTCATTTTGCCAGTGACTTCTGTTATGAGCAAATGAGTTCAGCATGACTGAACATTCTGGTAAATACACAGTTAAAACTACAGCAGGACTTTATAAATAATCTGTCTTTATAAGTATCTGTCTTTTAATAGATAATAATTAGTTTGGATTATATGAGTAACAAGGTACATTGATTACAGAATTCCATTTTTGGATCTATATTTGCTTTGGACATTAGTTCAGAAGTCTTTGTATGAAATCTATGTTTTTGCAGTACCTCATTACCCTAAGTAAATGGGAAAGTAAGATACTGGCTGAGAAACTTGGTTTTTCTATTAATATTCAGAATTATAAATTTAAAAGTTTTGGGATACAAAAGCAGTGTGTTAGAATAATTTATAATCTTTCATGTGGGTTATAGAACAATTTAAAGGACATGTTGAAATTGATTTTCAGTTCCTCTTCCTGTACCAAAACTCCTTGAAAAGAACAGGGATGGGGGATGAATGACACATGTGATGACTATAGTTGTTCCTGACAGTGTCTGTCCCTGAAGACACTGAAGTGTTTTCTGTTTGACTCCCAGGAAAGGTGGGTGTGGTGCAGTGTTCCACGTTTTAAAAACCAGATTTTTATCATGAGGTCTTCCATTTGTCGTGAGTGAGGCTGCAATCCTGTTCCTGGAGTACTGATGCTGAGCTGCTTTTTAGCTCTGAGGCACCCAGTTCTTTCTGTCCCTCTAAACACGCACCGCTTTGGGGTTGCCCTTGTCCAAAGTACGCCTAATATTGAAAAGGAAAAGGGACAAATGTAAGATGTTGAAATCCACATCATTAAACAGCAGTTTTCATTACAAGTTCCAGATTTTGGATGTTTTCAAGTAAATTTAAATTGTCTTAATCCAGACAGCATTTGTTTTGAAAAACCATTTGTTTTGAATGATCAAGCGTTGAAGGAATTGTTTCCCTAAAGTGTTGAGCGTAGAAGGAGGGAGAGGATTTGATGTAATATGGCAATCTTAGGCCATCCACTCCCCCATGCAGAGACTCCAAGCAGTTTACATTTCTCTTTACCACACCCAGCCCCTTCCAGCCCCTCACCACTTTAGCTCTTGTCTGAGTCCCTTCCATGGCTCCCCCAGGCTCTGCCAGGGTGCAACCTTCCCTCCTTCATAAATCCTTCTACTCTCTCTGTGGTTTTCTTCTGTCCCTTGCCACTGCTGAATTCTTTCTGTCTATTTTCCCAGTCTGTATTCCCTTTCATCCAATAAAGTATACCCATTTCTCCTACGTATCCTCTCTTGTGTTTATTTGTGCTAGACATCTTCTGCACTGTGTCCTGTCCTGTTATCGTCATAATTTCTCTCTAGAGCTCTACAAGTAGTTGCTTATTCTTACAGCAACTGCATTTTCTGCATAACTGCTGTCTTGTTGACCAGTGTTTATCTCTTGTATATTCATGCAAAATAAAAAAAGGGCAAACAAAAAAGATGGAAAATTCACATCCTATGCCTTGAATCCTGTTTTTTTTTGCTTTATTTATTGCTTTCCAGGTATCTGTTGTCTTTTCAGATTCATTGCACAGGCTGTTCTTTCCTAACTTTCTGGTTTTGCTTCATGGACACATTTGCTTCCAGATGTCCCATGTCTTTCTCTCTGTTTCTCACTACACTCTTTACTCGGTTCTCTTTTCTGAAGCTGACCTTATTCTCCAGAAGCCCTTTTTTTTCTGGAAAGCGGAGTCACAAAACTAAAAGAGGGCAGGATGCTTCCCTCTTCCACGTGCTCCTGTTATTCTCTCAAACTAGTCTAGTTTTGATGCTCTGGTTGCTTTTGACTTTGTGACTGTGGAGGTATGTGATTAAATTGCATTTTTCTCCCTCGCACCTAAATTTTAGTCTGTTAAAGTATAAAATAAAACTGGTACATGGAAATCCTTTTCTTTATTGCGCCCATGCATGCTTCCTTGCATATTGTGTGCTGGCAAATGCCAAATGACTAGTATTTTTGCATGTATTCTGAATATCAGTGATATTCAAAGTTGATTAACAACTATTAATGTAATAAAAAGATTAAAAGGAAACACACTTTTCACTTCACTTTATGATAAGTGCTCCTGAGCATGTGAATTGGGTCAAAACTTGCCCATCTCTCACGAGGCCCCATCTGGAGTGCTGCTTTCTGTTCTGGGCTCCACAGGGCAAAAAAGACACGGAGCTGTTGGAGCAAGTCCAGAGGAGAGTCACAGCCATGATCAGAGGGCTGGAGAAGCTGCTCTGTACACACAGGCTGGCAGAGCTGGGGCTCTTCAGCCTGGAGAAGAGAAGGCTCCTCTGTGGCCCTGTAGCCTTTCGGTACTGAACGGGGGCATATAAGAAAGATGGTGACAGACATTCCAATAGGGCCTGCTGTGATAGGACAAGGAACAACAGTTTTAAAAATGAAGTAGGATAAATTTAGATTGGATATATGGAAAAAAAGAATTTTATGATGAGTGTGATGAGGCCCTGGAACAGGTTGCTCAGAGAAACTGTGAATGCCCTATCCCTGAAAATGTTCCAGGCCAGGTTGGCTGGGGCTGGGAGTGACCTGGGATAGCATAAGGTGCCCCTGCCCATGGCAGGGGGTTGGCTTAGATGACCTTAAAATGCTGCTTCCAACCCAGCCATTACGTGTTGCTGCAGTCTAGTTCTATCATCACTAAAACAGTGATATTACTTGAGAGAGAAAATCAGAAATTGCCCACAGATATGGCCTAGAGCTCATCTAAAGGATAGGATATTGAAAAATATGTTGAGTCTAGCAACTATAAAGTCTTTATAAATGTAAGCTGTAAAGTAAACAAAAGTATTTGTGGTTTACCTTACTTGCAGAAAGAGGCATCTTTATGTATCGATCCAGCTGTGATATTTCAGGTATGGGTTTGGTTCTAGAAAAGTGTGTGTGTTTGCAGTGCAACATACTCTATTGTTAAGATTGCATGAACCCTCACTTCCCTTATCTTCAAAAATAAACCTGAATATTCTCTGCATTACACTGACAAGGTAAAAATTCATACAGTAAGAGTAGTTGTATAGGGTCTGACACCCTTTGTACACGAGTGTGTTTAAATTCAAGCTTTATTAAATGTGAAGTTTCAAATATTTCCTTCTGGTTGATTGTTGAATGCCCTACAAGCAAAATTTTTCACAGACATAATTGAAATTTATCATGTATCTCAAATGATGAACAGTAGCATTTCCATACTTTTCCTTTCACAGTAAGACAGCCTGGAATGATGCATTATATAGCGTTGGACTTGATGTTCCTTGTGGGTCCCTTCCAACTCAGAATATTCTGTGATTCTGTGATGATTTACGAATGTTTTGCCCTTTTCCTGCCCCTCCATTTTCAGGAAACGTACTATAGGACTCTTATAAGGACTGCTATGATGAATGAGATGTCATTGTGGAAACTCACATGTAGAGTTAGTCTTTTTCCATTGTGAAATATTGTTTTCTTCAGCATCGGGACACATACTAATTTTTTTCACATTCCAAAAGAGGTGGGTTTCTGCTAGGTCTGGTTAGCAAAAACCTAAATAGCCCTAACCTCTCACAGAGTATCTGCAACACTGTTCTAATAAAGGAGATAAGGAAGAAGTATTGGTTACTGCTGGAAGGCGGGGACAGATTAGGGTGAGTGCCCTGATCTCAATCACAAATCCTGCTATATAATCTTATGTTTTTAAACAGATTTAGAGGGCCTGACTGAAAAAAATCTGAACAAAAGCTGCATTGTTGTAGAACTCAGAGGATGTTTATTAGTACACTTATTACTAAGCTGCTTCCTTATATTATTGCAAAGGAATCTTCATTGTGATTCAGCACAGACCTATGTAGTTTTTTAGAGTGTTGCTAATGGGGATAAATCTTAGAGGTTTGAAGGAAATATTGCATCTGTTCCCATTTCAGTTTCTGAAAGCTTGCCAGACCCTGTGCCCCAACAAGACTGGTTGAAAGTTTTCCAATTGAAATTTTCTGTGGGAAAATGCTGAATCAGCTGAACCAGATGATTTTATGGGAATGTGCCTATTCTGCCAAAACTTCTGGCAAATGCAATGCTACCTAACTTTCTATGCGTCATGTAAGTCAGCCCAGCTCCCTTGTGGCAGTACTCCCTGGGAGCTCTGGGCTCTCTGTATTATCTTTGACCTGCAAGGCTCCTCACTTTCCAGCAGCTGTCCAGGAAGGAAACCTGTCAGGTTTCCTGGGCAAGCCAGCATGCAGCAGGGAACAGTACCTTTGACTTGCACAAAATTTGTGAAATTTCTGGCTTCTGTTTCGATAAAATGTTAGTGTAAAACTTAGTGACAATTTTTCAAGACATTGGAAAATAGCTTTTACACATCTCTAATCGCAGTATGCAGAGATTGATTAAAAAAAACCCTTTTACTCAGAGATTTCAATCTTATGATGAAGTAGAAGTACATAAAATCCTTCCAAAAGTTATGTTAGATGTTCTTATAAAGCTTAGAAGTTATTCTGTGATGTATAAACCTTCTAAAGAGTGTAGCAGGCTGTGCTAAAAATTATTTCTGCCATATTCTATTTGCAAACACGTAAAATACAAAGGCAGTACAAAAAAGCAGACTCTTATAGACTTAGCTGGGGAGATTTGATGAAGACTATTCCCAGATGTCATGTCATAACAGGTCATCTAAGTATTAATATATTTCATTACAAAATCATTCCAAAGAATAGTGAACCTTAGGTTTTGCTTTTATCTTCAAAAATAGAAGGAAATATTCTGAAATTAAGTCTAATGGAGCAAGCTGAATTGATCATAGTATCTGTGAGAGCTACAATTGTTTTTGTGTTGTGTTTAAGTATTAAGAGTTTTTAAATATTCTGTATCTTTTTTGCCTTTTGTGCAACTTCTTTAAATGATAAGATTCAATGAGAATTTTTCCCTTTTTTCATTCCATGTCAATATTTTATTTTCCTCTTTTGGAATTGAAATTAATTTTAAAATTAATTTTTGTTGGAATAAGAAAAGAATAAAACTTCTATCAGTTTGAGATTTATTGTTGACTATAAAGATAAAAGCAAAAATGTTAGAGGAATGACAGTGGACCCTCTAAATGACATTGCTTAGTTTTTAGCTTTCATTCTATATGGATTTATAACAGTGGCCTTCAGAAATAATCTGAGATTCTTTTTCACTTCAGTACCAAAAATTCAGATGCTTTTTGGAACTTTATCCAGACTCTCCTGTTTCTTAAATTGCTAAATTTGCCTAGCTTTGTTATGGAAGAAGTTATTAGAGGAGTTGGGTTTTTTGCTTGTTTTTAGGCAGCCTGAAGAAAGCTACAGAAACAAAGTTGCAGTGATTCAAGCTTAGCTTGTTGTTGTTAAAGGATCAATTCAATTTGTTTTTTTTTTTTCCCCAAA
>WEKY01062683.1:0-32540 GCA_013390045.1 Picathartes gymnocephalus
TTCTCAAAGTTGAAGCTCGAACTGCGCTTCTTGTTCAATGATATCTCTATCCCATGGTTTTCCCATGTCTGCATATTTTTTCTCAATGTTAGCATACAGATGAGCAAAACTACGTGGGTTTTCAATCTGACTGAGAATTTTCCACAAACTCATTCCTCACACAGTATAGCACTGCCTGGAGACTCAGCAATATTTCCTGGTTTTACCTCAATAATATATAATTAAGCAAGTATCTTTCAAAAGTGAAGCAGCCTCCCATGCCCCTCCATCTCTTTAATTTGTACTTGCTGTTAAATTGCTAAGTCATAAATAATTTGCCATTAAGCTGGGAAACAGGCTAATTACACTGTTTATGGGGGTGTGGGGGGCAGGGAGAAAACTGCATCTTATTTCTATTTCAAGCTTGACTGACTTAAACTTTCAGCTGTTGGCTCTCGTTGCTCTGCTCTATTAAAACAACTGTAAAGTATCCAATGATGTTGCCTAGCATAGATGCCTTCATGAAAGTTTCTTCTTAATCTCATTAGTCAATAAATATATAGATGGAGAGTCTCTAACTTCTTTTTTAAAAGAAAGTGCTATCCATCCCACAGATCATTGTTAAGACACCAAGAATGGATGGTAAGCAAATGCCATTGAATGCTTTCCGAGATGAGGCATTTGCTATAGTAATTTTTAAGAATAATTTTCTAAGTAGCTTGACTTTCATAAATTGACAGTGTCTTTTAATTAGAAATGCCTACAGGAGTTAATAGTATGTAGTGGATTTTGTGATTTTTGTTAAAAGATTGTTAAATAAGTGGTAGGCCAGGGTGCCTGGGCCACTTCTGTATTGTTGAATTTATTTTTTCTTAAGAGGTAAATGTGTGAATGCACTGGGAGGGTGTGATAAATGTGCTTTGCCTATAATGGATTTGCCATCTATTCCTTTGTACTTTCCTTACAAGACTCTTGGAATCTGGAAAACGTGTAGTTCCTCTTAGGACTGTTTTGAGCAAGGTGTTCAGCTCATGGCTACATAATGACATGCACTTCACATGGACTGGGTGTTAGCTTATTTGTGTAACTGGACATTTTTTCCCTCCACTACAGTGAAACACTGCAATATGAATTAAGTGTTGACTTTTCCAGTGTGGGTACAAGCAGTGTTTTAAGTGAAGTAACAGGTTATTCCCACTGTTCATTCTTAAAAAATGTTCTTTCCATTCTGTTAAGAGTCAGAGTTGGTTATTTAACAGAGAGCATTCCTGTCTTTTTAGGAACTATTTCCAGCCAACCGGCAGAATGTGGACCATTTTGCCAAGTATTTTACTGAAGCAGGACTGAAAGAACTCTCAGATTTCCTTAGAGTTCAGCAGTCACTGGGGACTCGTAAAGAACTCCAAAAAGAACTACAAGAACGTCTCTCTCAGGAATGCCCAATTAAGGAGGTAAAAGTGGTTTTTTACAACTTTCTGTTTATATAATCATAATGAAAGACTTAAATCAACATTAGGCAGAGAGGAACAGATTTCCTCTGTTTTTCTTTAAACTGTTTTAATTTATTTGTAAGTTCACTCTGTGCTTAAGACTAAAGCAACCAAATACCCTCTGCTGTCCGCGGGGGAGTCCGTCATTTATGCTTGAGAATGTATTTCCTTTAACTGTGTTAACTGTTAGATTGGAGGGGAGGGACAAAACCTGTAGTCAAGGTAGAGTAACATCTCAAAATAAAAACACACCAAATAATTTTTTTTATTATTCTTGTTCTAATTTTGTTTCTTAATACTTCTACACAATGGTGTTAGTTGTAAATGATGACAAGTATTTAGAAAGTCAGCATTGTTTCTGGTTCATTGCTAATGTCCCTTATTTCCTTCTTCAGGTAGTGCTTTATGTAAAAGAGGAAATGAAAAGAAATGAGCTGCCAGAGCCAGCAGTGATTGGTCTTCTGTGGACCTGTGTCATGAATGCTGTGGAATGGAACAAGAAAGAAGAGCTGGTTGCAGAGCAGGCCCTCAAACATCTAAAGGTGCATTCATGGGTGAAGAGGAGAAGGAACCTGTGAATTCACAGAATATGTTCTTTGGCTGTCAAGATTTTACCTGTTCAAATCCAGGAGATACAGGTTTTTGAAGGCTGATGCTGAGCATACTAAGTGTTGTGTATAGTCTGACTTCAGTTAAATGGATGCAAAACTGACATAGTTCAGATCATTGAGTGCTCTGAGTTCCACAGTGCAGAGAGCCAGGGCAAGCCAAGGTGGTCACAGCCCGAGCACCTCTCCTTTGTGCTTTCCCAGGGTGTCAGGTCCCTGAGAGGCTCCTTGCACTGGGGACAGGGGTAAGAAACTGCTGGGACTCAGCCTGCTCAGACTAGTAAACCTGACTAGTAAGCCTACAGGAACTGCCTTTGCAGTGTCTTTGCCAGAAGCAAAGACATTTTGTGAGCATGGTGAGGTGGCACCTGTGCAGAGGGCTGGATAGATTCAGGCAGGAATGCCAAGGCCAGGATCTGAATCGGTTGTTGCCAATGTTGGCTGTGGGAGCTGAATACACTAGCAACTTGTCAAGTAATGAGCTGGCTTGGGACTGTGTGTTGCTCTTTGATCCAGCTACTGTCCTTGAGGATGAGGGAACTGAATACTTAGAAAGACAGGCTGCAGTGTTGCAGTACCACCATTGCATGTTGGTACAAAACCTCTAAAGACTTTGGGATAGAAAAGAAACCCCAGACTGGTGCAGAAGCATCAATCACTGCCATCATTGGTGTTCCTCATCCAAGTCTGAAGTAATTGTGCAGTGCAAGACACTGGATCTGAGAGCAAAGGCTTTTTAGCAGACTTAGTCCATTTAAGCAGGTAGTCTGTGACCAGGAGAATACTTCCTCATAGCCAGGGCTTCAGAGGTTTGCTTTGGAACAGAAACAATCTAGGCTTTATTCTTTACAGTAAAATACATCTTTCTTCATATTGGATATCTCTCCATGCTTGAGTGTTCCCATGTTGGTTTAGCTCCTACTGCTGCTATCCTTTTGTCTGAATTTGGTTTCCCAATCAGTAATTCTAGAAATACAGTTGCTTGGGATATTGTGTAGTCTTTGATGGTAAGACTGTATGCAAGTTTTCTCAAGTGGATCAAATAGTAGTAGAAAGACAAGATAGTTTCCAGAAGGAGGAGAGACATTGTTTCTTCTTTTGATGTATAATTTGATTATCTCTCATGAGTTGTAACAAAGTATCCATTGAGATTTTATTGTCTAGTACTGCAGGGCAAATTAGCAAACACTTTCTGGAGTATTTCAACACTGGGAAAAGAGAAACATAGCTGGCTTTGTACAAATCCTGTTGACTGGATGTGTAGTCCTATGCATCTCACTGACCCAATCCATCAGCTGGGTATGTATCCCCAATGAATTAGGTAAGGCATCTTGCCTGTGTAAGATAGGCATCTTTCTAGCTACATCCACTTTCTAAAAAACAGATGACAAATTTGTATGGGATATTTACTATTTGCATTTAGTGGTAAGATTTTAATAGAAGCAACAGAAAGAGAAATTTAGTTTTTGATAGCTGCTTCTTTACAGTTCAGTCTTCAAAAATAAAACAGCATTTTTTTCACATCCTTCCTCTTAGGACAGTTGGAGACAGATCTTGGATCCTTCTCTTTATGCTCTCAGCTACCTCAATGTATGTGCCAACTCCAGAAATTGGATTAACAGTCTTAGGATGATACAGAGCTTAGTTCTGTGCCCTGCTGTGTGTCAGTGTTCCAGGAAACAGTCAGGAAGTTGCTTTGACCTGGTGGTGTGATTGGGATGTATATAAATACATACTTGATATGTGACATGTCAGATGGTGGGATTTATTCTTGTATGGCTCTAGCTGACAGGTAACTTTCACCAAACACATTGCCAGAGCTTTGACATCTGGGTACCAGTCTCTAACTTACCAGATTCTTTCAGTAAGTTGTACACAAGGCAGCCCTGAGAAGATATGTCAGAACACAGAGTATTGTCCTAGTTTACAGATCTTAAAAAGGATGGGTGGCTACCTAATGGCAGGAGTGAGGCGGGCAGCCACAAACCAGCATACTCAGGCAGTGCAGTAGAAGTCATGTGTGCCATCCATATGGCAGGGCCAGCAGGAGCTGACCTCAGGAGGAGACAGGGCAAGCTGTTCAACCCTGGATCTCACAGAATAAGCTCCTCACCGTCCCAGTAACCTCACTGTGCCACTGGGGCTTAGTGCCTAGGCCACCTCCAACGCAGGGAAGAGATGTTCTCCACGGGTGGGGAGAATCTTCCAGACAATTCTCACTGGAGGCAAGGCTCTGGTGAGTTTCACAGCAGTGTGGGTGCTGACCCCCTGCTCCCTAACGTGACACAAATGGAAAATGATGCCACTTGCTCAGCCAGCAATGAGAAAGAAGGTTCCTTAGTCAGTTAGAAATTTTTGAAATTCATAACTGTGAGCCTGTACCAATGAAGAAGTGAGGGAGGAATGCGAAGGGAATAAAGTCAGATGTGGCAAAATGAAGACAATTTACTTCCAAGGTGAAAACATGGGATTTTTATTAGAAATTACTTAATGTTTATAGACAGAAGCATTTCACAAACATATGGATGGGGGTGAGTTCTGCTGAAGCTATTAAATAAACCAGCTTCTCTCTATATTGCCCTGCCTCCCTGCAACTTGCCTAGATACCAGCTCAATGCAACAAGGGCTAAAAAGGGAAAAAGAGCTACTCACAGCCTGCACAAGTTTTTCAGTGCTCTCACCAAAGCACTGACATTTTTTCTAAAGATGTGGCCATACCTGCCAGAAGTGGAAAAACTTGGCCTCTGGTATTTGCTATATCTAGCCATTTTAAGGGAGTTTCTTCCAAAAGTACTAAATACTGTCAGCCTGCTGAGCTGCTCATTCCTCCTGTGATTTCATGCTCTCTTTTTCTTAAATAGCTGCTAGTTATTGCAAAACACATATTGGAACAACCTTTCAAATTTCAGTTGATTTTAGTGTTTTTTAGTAATTATTTCCATGGATCATACTGAGTAAAACTCTCAGGATTTAGCCAGTTGCAGAGAGGTGCTGATGTGTGTGTAGTTTTAAACTTGCCCATCAGTGCCGTAGGTGATGGGTGGTTTGTCACCTGACCAGGACCAGCAGCAGCCCTGGTCACTCAGACCAGAACTCTGTGATATCAGGCCAATCCAACTGCGGGTTACTGAAAACTAGGAAGAAAGGCTGAGCTGAAAATTGCAAGAGCAGATGAAGTAGTAATATACAGTGTATATTTGGCTAGGGTCTCTGAAAATCAAAGGTAATTTGACTTCATCTTTGGAAAATGCTCTTTAATATTACCTTAAATTTAAGATGGAAGTCTTAGCTGGACTCATCACAGGCTAAGATGACAGGAAATTGGAGAGATATGGATATAAACACTAGCTTTTAAGGAAAGACACAGTCCTTCAGTGTAATTTTTAGTCTTAAGATCTGAAATAAGAAGGGCAAATTGCATAACGAAGTACTTTTTGCTTTATTTTTTATTATATTAATAAGCTCCAGGAAAAGACAATGAAATGTGCCACTACTGCCTTGTCAGAGTAACATTAGCAGTTAATATTGTGCTTGGGAAATGTTGCTGTTTATGAAAGAAAAGGGTGTCATGATACTCTTGATTGTGGTAGTGAGAAAAAATAAGGACAGCTGAATCACAGTTAGCTTGGAATAATTTACTTTATTTCAGTTTCCTGGGACTTCTAAAGCCCCTGTGAAACTAGAGATTTTTTTTCATGTATTTCATCCTAGGACGCCTTACATTATGAGCATCTGTAAAGCATCACTCCTGAATGAACAGAATGCTGCCTTGTGAAATGTATGACAGCAGTACTGCCAGACTGTGGGCTTTATTAACTGATCTTACAGAATTCAGTAACTAAGTGGTACTGAATTTCAGTTTACAGCATGCAGGCTATGCTACAAAAAACCATGGATATATGTGTATATGCATTGTGTGTGTTACAGAAAATGCAATGTACAAGTAAATCTTAAGATTTCAGTGAAACATTTTCCGGGATAAAATTCATGATGTTTATTCCAAAAAAGGTTTATTTATTTTTAAGTATAATGACATGCATTTTGTTTTTTACCCTCTCTTCCTTTCAGCAATATGCCCCCCTGCTTGCTGTGTTCAGCACTCAAGGCCAGTCAGAGTTGATCCTACTCCAGAAGGTGCAGGAGTACTGTTATGACAACATCCACTTCATGAAAGCCTTTCAGAAGATTGTGGTACTCTTTTATAAAGGTAAAAGTGTATAATCCACTGCTGTATTCTATGCTTGGATTCTCAGCGTCAACCACTCACCTATAATGTTTCACCAGGTAATGCACATGAGAGGGCTCTGTTGGTGTTGAACTCTGGAATACTTTGTGATTTAAGAGTTCAAAGAAGTGTGTGGCAGCAGGAAAAGCCAAAACAATCTCTTCTCTCCGTCTGTTGCTTTCATCCTATATTCAAGAAGCATGACCAGGATCAAGCACTGTCCAGTCAGTTCACGTGCAGTTTAGTCTTGTATAAAACCAGTTCTAGGAAGATATTTCCAACAATTTTTGACATATCTCAAAAGTAGATCAGAGCTTAGTTTTAAGAAACCTTGAAAGTGCAAGCCCTCTTAGCAGGATGATTCCTCAGGGGTTTGGAGTTGGAGTGTTTTTTGACTCACTCCCTGCCAGAAGGAGCTTTCCTTATTCTTCTTTCCCTGCCAGTTTTTTGCAGGTGCTGTAGTTTCGATGGATTTCATTTTTATTGTGAAATTGACTTCTTCACAAGTTTATTCTGATCAGGTTGTCATAGAGACTAATGGTCTTGCACTGCGTGTGATGGGTGGGTGCTAAACAGTTTGTTCTGATGTTCTCGCTATAAATAGTTGGAGGAGAAAAATCAGCAGGAGTAGAAACCTAGTGTTGATCTTTGTTCACCCTGTTGAGTCTAGGTACATGTTCAAGGCCAATGAGTTCCAACAATTAAAATAATTTCATGGTTTCAGAAGGCAGAAGGAAGTGAATCATGTGGATTTATTTCTATCTTTCTGTTAGTATAGCGTGGCCTCAATGATAAATGGAAAAGCCATGCACCTTGTCCTTCTGCCCTCAAATTCTACAATTTGTAAACACTGTTAATGACTGTAGAAAAACTTGAAGCTGCAAGCTGCAGCAATCACTTGATTCAGTTTTCTTTGGAAAAGAACATTTGCTTCAGACATGATGAATGAGAGGCATAATTGCTGTGCACTCAGCACATAACTGATGCCCAAAAATAGTCTTGTAGGATTGCCTTCAGGATTTTTGTAGATTCATTACTGCGTTAGCCTGCAAGAGCAACCCTGACATTCCAAAACATTTAAAAATTAAAAAGAAAATAAATCACTGAATTGTATATTAAATTTAACATGCTTGAAGAACCCAGTTCCATCTACTCTGCTCACCCCGCGTGCTCTTGTTCCGACTCTGGAGATTACTTGGGCAGGCTTGTTTGGAGGGCTGAGAAGACTTCAGCCTCAGCACTACAGGTGCTACAATACTGTTCAGGATTCACGTGATGTCTAGAGGAGTGTTTGGAGCTACTGTATGGTCTGTCCAGTATGTGCAATATGTGCTGTTCCTGTATTCCTGCTTGGAATATCTGGAGCAGGGGTGCTGCAGCACCTGCCTCTGCCATCTGATGCAGTCATGCGGCAGCACAGCTGCCAGCCCTCCCTGGCCCCGATTAGGCTGAAGCTGGATCTACCCTGTTTGACAGACCTGCTGCCTGCTGGCAACTGCTTGCCTGACCTTACAGCCACTGCCATGGGGCGCTCCTGGGTGCTGGATGCAGGGAGCATCAGCTCCATCTGGTTTTGGCGGCTTTGGAGTTAAACAGTGTCTTTTAGGTGAGGACATCCTACTTTGTCAACCAGGGAAGATTCTGGGAGCGCTAGGCCTTCAATTCCTGGTTTTTTTAATGGCTCTTGGTGTGGCTTGTGCAGTGCCATGCTGCCTGCCTCTTCTTTGTTTCAGTGCTGGTAGATTTCACATTCTCCTTCTCCCCAGTTTATATCTATCCATTGAAAACAAGCCACAAAGTCTTTTCAGAGACATACGCTTTATTTAGGTAACTTCCCAATGACAGCATATCTTCTGTTTCCTAATAGCCGAGGAAGAAAGCCCCCTAAAGCTGTTACTGGCTGTGTCAGTGGTGAGGGAACAGCAGGCACTCTTGTTTCCCTTTCTGTTGTTCTTAAGTGTAACATGCATAAGATCTGGAGAGGTTTCAGGGTCCCTAATGAAGCTCATCTAGTGACAAATATAGATACGTAGATATTTGTGAATGGGCAGATAAAAATGCAGCTTTGTACCAGCATGAATGTGGACAGTTTGTTGCTTGATACTCATTATGAGGGAGTGCTTCCTGGGCTTAAAAATAGTCAGTAGTGATGATAGGCACCTAATGCCAGTCACACTTTGACTAATTTAGTTCTATGACTACTCTTGTCAGCATGTCTAACATCTTACATCTCAATGCTTTCCATATTTCCATTATAAAATAGCCCTTGGATTACTTTCCTGTGAATTACCTGGAAATATCTAAACATGTTGACAGCTGGTGCTCATTAGCATCTAGAAGATCTTGAAAGCCTGTGGTGTTGATTTTTTTTTTTATTATTCTGTCTCTAAACAAGAAGGAGCATCCCTTTTTTCCCCAATGTAAACCCAAGCCCTATTTTCCCTTAAGTAGCTGCAGCTTCTTACCGGTTTGTAGGTATAATTTGCAAAAGCAGTTCTGTAGTTGGTTACAGCTTGTTGACAACATTATTATTATTATTATTATTATTAGTAGTAGTAGTAGTAGTAGTAGTAGTAGTACTAGTATTCTACCTTTGTGTTCCTGAGACAGTATAGAGAAAAATAAGCTGTCTAGTTCTGTACTGATCCCTGGCTATGATGTTGCTTCTCTGGTTTTCACTCAAAGCCAGTACAGTTGTTAATCTGCCAGCTGCATTTTGACCAAGATCTTAAAGCCAGTTGCAGGATAAGAATTGCTGAATTCTGAGTGGCACTCAGTAAGTTTGCTGGTCTCCTTGCTTGCATTGTAAGATGTATGTTGTTTGTTAGTTCCTTGCATGTTGCAGTGTGCCCCTTAACTGTTGGTAAAATAAGCACTGTTGTTATTGGACTACATGCTGTATATCATATTCACCTGTTGGTCCCCTTTCTTTTAGTTTGTGGGCATCCTTGAAATTTCAAATGTGAAATCATGACACTGTTGAAATCAATAATCTTTTCCTTTCATGAGGATCAGAATTTCACCCTTTGAATGGCAAACACAAAGCCTCTGTGTACTTTTTCACTAGAATTCAAGATAACATTTACAAAATACAGGAAGAAATAACTGATCGCAAGTACATGTGAAGTACGACTGGTTTGAGATACAATTAGGCCTCAGAGACATTCTTTTGCAGTACAGAGATACAGCAACCAAATGATGCAGACTGACATATTCTCAAACTCTGCAGGAAACACTTAGAAGAATGGAATCTTCAAGTTCCACTTCATACAGGGGTTTTGTTTTTTGATGGATCACAATTATCTTTAAATAACTTCATTATTCAAGTACTTTTTTGTGGTACTTGGTGCAAAATTTTCCTGGGAAAAACCCAAAACAAACCAGAAAGGCCTTAACTGTACTGTGGGTGACATTCCTTGCATTGAAAGAGCCCTTGCCTGAAGGTTCTGTTCTCCCAGCTGAGTTAGCTGCAATAGAGTTGAATTTTGCAGATTGATTGGCTGTGCTGGCGGCTGCCATGGTGTGCTTTTCCCTTTACTGCCCGTGGCTATGTGGTTTGAGTTAAAAGCAGAAATTCATTTGAACCGGGTGATTGAGTGCAAAGCCGAGACCTGAACTTCAAGTAACTTTCCAGTTAACCCTGAAGAAAAGAGACTGTTCGGTTTCTCTGCTCTGCAGCTTCTCCCCTTCATGAGGGACGTCCCTGGAGGCTCTGGCCGTGGGTGGTTTGATTGGCAGTTGGCTGCACCTGCAGGAAAAGCAGCTCTCTGGGGCTCACATCACCTGGGACTGCAGTGAAAATGATGTGCACACGCCCACAAACCACAGTGTTCAGCTTCAGCCATTAAAATATATCTATAATCAACTTTAATGAGGAATAGCTATATATATATATACAAAATGAGTCATTCCCCTTCATCCTCCTTCCATTTTCCCTTCCCACTGCTTCAAAGCAACTTAGAGGTATGATTAACTGCACCCTGTCCTGCATGATTGTTGAATTGAGCATCTTTGTACTGGTGGGAGAATGTCATCCCTTATGAGCACTGGAGGCATGAATGTATTACACATAATATTTCTTAGAAATTAAAGGAGCGTTGCAGTTTTCCTTTCTGTAGTTCAGGGCATTTTATTCTTCTCTGTTAGGGTAGGAGGTTTATTGCCGTGGAGTTAAATACAGGCGAATTTTTCATCTTCCAGACTTGCCAATGTTTTAATCTTTGAGGCACATAGTGAGATTACATGCTGCGTTTATCAGATTGGGGTTTTGGGAAGGGAGGGAGAAATTGCCCTTTCCCCTTTGGCAACAAAACCACTGATTTTACAGGCTGCAAATAAAAAAAAACAGGTTTAAGTCCTGTTATTTTGAACTGAGCTATCTGCCTACCTGGAGGTGCTTCCTTGTACAGTATCATAATGTGGCCTGTAATGCAGCAACGGGCTTCAGCACTTCTATACAGCAGCTTCATACTTGTGAATGTCCACAGTGCCCCAGAGCTTGAGCTGGGCATGGGGTTGCTCTGCTTGGGGTTTTTTGGTTGGTTTTTTTTTTTTCTGAAATCTCTCCTGATTTTCTTTGCCTGTCCTTATGTGTCATAGCCTGGTAATTTTGCAGATGTAGTTGTGTGAAGTTCAGGACTCAGGTGAATGTAATCTTTTCACGTGTACTTTTACATTAAACTGCAGGTTCGTGCGTCCATGTGAAATATTTTCAGGTTTGCTAAATTAAAATTCATATTCATCAAATACTATAAAGCCATTGAGCTGCTGCTAAGGACTACCAGCAAGTATTTAATGGAATATGTTTGAAACTTCTTTCTTGTCTCCAGTGTTTCTGTAACATTGGAGAAAAAGTTCATTGTGGCAGGTTGTGATTTCAGGAAGATGGTGGACTTGTGTGCCACTTGTACGTTTACTCAGCACAATTTATATGTACGGAAAAAAACCTAGAGCCAGCTCAGTCCTGTTTTCCCTGCATTTTCTCAGCATTACTGTCAACTGCAGTAAACTGCAGAAGAGGTTTTGTTTTGGAAAAGTGTATGAGAGACAAGGTAATTTCCAGTCACATGCACGTACTAAATTCCTAATTTTCAGGGAGATTTCATATTTAGTTACTGTTGAATGTTGTGGAATAGTTTTGATTAAGTTCAAACATGTCCCTGGTTGCTTCCATTTGTTTATTATTCAACAGCATATGTGAAATATGTCTCCTCTGTCTCATTTGATCAGATGCTTTGGGGTTTTAGTGTCATTTATTTCAGCTTGTCTTCTTCCCTTCCCTGCCACATCTGCTGTAACTTCAGGCTGAAGCAGAAGGTGATGGTCAGGGTTGGTGCTTTGGCAAGCAAATACCCAGTGGGTGGGACAGCACCAAGCAGCTCAGGGAAGCAGTGAAGTACATAAATGTGTTGATTTTGCAGAGCAGGGAGGGTAGTTTCTTCTAAGACAAAAAGCATGGAAATTTTAATGAGGTGTAGAAAGCTGTCTTTAGTCTTTTTATAGAACAAATACAGTTTGATTTTTTTGTTGTTGAGGTTGTTGTTTTTTCTTGCCTCTCGTATTACATAACTGCCAAAATGCCATTGTGGATCCCAGATTTTGCCTCCACAGCCATTCAATTACTGAGATACTTGGCTTGGCTGGATCACAGGAGCTTTGTCCTGGGGCTAGAAGTCTGTTGCTAGACCTAAATTTGCATATGTTGGTAACAATAAGTGTCCTTGCTATTTATTAGTATTTTTTTATTCTGAATTGTACTCAGCCTCACATGTCCTCACTGACAGCTATTTTGTTCCTGATGCTTGACATAAAAATGTCAGCTGTGCTGTCCAACCAAGCCAATCCCTTAAAATGGGTGGTCTGAATAGGGACCTTAAAACTTATTAGCTAAAAACAATGTAAGACCTTTAGGGAGAAATGATTGCAAAAAATCCCTACTGGCTGTCTCTTAAGTGTTCAGTCAGGAGGTATCTGTCACTTCAGACTTCCAGAACCGTGCACAATTCTGTAATACAGCAGCAAGAAAAAGCATGGTAATTCTTATTGTGGTAACTTCCAAGATGTGCAGGCTGATTATTTTTATTTCATTTATCCAGCCATCTTATGTGGTATATTTAAAACAGATGAATAAAGAACTCTTCTTGACAGAAGCACAATATTTGGTACTTTAAGCCTAATACATTACACATTTTATTGCATCTGGAATCAAATATTCTGTATTTGTGGCCTAATATAGATCATGCAAAGCTTGTTCTACTGCAATCATATTAACTTTATGCTGTCTTTAAAAAATCTTTCTCCTCTCATATTCAAAATCTGCTAATCTCTAAAAAATACATCTTTTTTACAAACACTGATCTGTATTTCAGCTGATGTTCTGAGTGAAGAAGCTATCCTCAAGTGGTATAAAGAAGCACATGTTGCTAAAGGCAAAAGTGTTTTTCTTGACCAGATGAAGAAATTTGTGGAGTGGCTGCAAAACGCTGAAGAAGGTATGGGTTCATTTGAAGAACTATGGCAATCTCTTTGCAAAACAAATTTTTTGTTTCACATTTTAGTTGTACCAGGATATGAAGTATTCAGGACTTGAAATACGAAACAGCAGGCATGACTGTCTCAGTTGTTTCCAGGCATGCCTAAGCCTAACAACACTTGCTGCTTTTTTAGCAAATATGGTGTCCCTGTGAAGTCATTTATTCATTTGGTATCACTTCTCTATAAATTCTTTCAGCTTCTGCAGGGAGGAACTCTGCACTGATGACAGCATAGAGTACCTTGGTGCTAGCACCTGCAGCCAAACAGTTTTCTGTCTCAGTGCCTTTTTTGCTATTGTCATGTTTAATGGCACATAGCATGAGCTTGCCTGCACCCTGGCTCTTGAAACTGGCTTTAGCCAAATGGTCAGGCTAACACTATGTGGTCTGTATTTGCTGCTTTAAAATAGTTATATAGAAGGTGAACTAGTTTCTTTAGTTTTAGTTTTCCTCATGTTCTTCATAGGAAAATACTTGTACTGAATAAGTAAGTTAGTTATCTTTTTTTGTGTGGAAAAAGAATTCCCCCTCAGCTGCGAAGAGAAATCCATGTGTAATAGATAGGGATAGAATTATTAAGGTTCATTTGCATCCATTTAATATAATTAGTTTTACAAACTTGGAGGGAATATGTACTAATGACAAGGAACAGATAAAACTTAGCAGCAATTCACATGTTGGGGTAGCAGTATAAAAATGGCAGCTGCTTTCACACTTTAGATTTTGGATGGGCAAGCTTGGTCTAATTAAGCTTTTTTTTCCCCTTTTAATTTTCTGCTTGTATGCCTTGGCTGCTCTTTATTTTTATCCTTTCCTGCATGTCCCCTCTGCCAGATGTCCTTAATTACAAAGTCCAGTACAAACCAAGACAAAATGTTTCTGTAAGAACATGCAGACCATGTTTGCTCTCAGAAATCTGATCTGCGGTGTAATATTTGTTGGCAGTGAGCCCTTTCCTGTCAGGTGAACGCAGAATTACAATACGATGCAAAGTAGCTTTAGGTTGCAAAACCAGCATGTTTATTCCTGCTTCTGGGTTACTTCTACTTCTTCTGCTTCTATTACTAAATGAACTTTATCTTACGCTATAAAAATCATTAAAAAATTTGGTTTGTACATGTTTCATACCTCCTGTAGGGTAACATCGCTAAGCCTTTCCAGATAGGCTGGATGGTGATGCTGATTGATATTTGCAGAGCAAATAGTTTTAAGGGTGCTTCCTGGATGAGAGCAGTACAGTCTACTCACAGAGATTAGAAGAGCGAGCAAATAATGCTGATCCTTTATTAAACTCAGCTCAGGTACACATTGTGTGGCTCTGATGATGACCAGAATCATTCATAGCAATGTGGTGAAAATTTTAGTGACAGATCTGTACATGAAGAGCTCTTCCATGGAGGGCAGCAGAGTAAACCTTCATCTCCTGAAGCCGTGTTTCTTTCTTGTTTGTTCTGTTTGATCTGCCAACCTTTCCTAGGAAGTACTAGGTGTGGTGAAAATTTTCATTTTCATTTTGGAAGGATAACTTGTTATTTTTATAGAATTACTCACATCAATGTCCTTGTGAAACCTACATGAAGTGTTTTACTCTCTTCTCTTCCAGAGACGGAGTCTGAAGGGGAGGAGAACTGAGGTGGTTCCACAAAGCACAGTCTCAATCTAGGTTAATGCCAAATGTGCTTGGGAATGCCGTACTGTTCAAGCAAAGAGGCTTTACTTCAGTGTCATACAGAAAACTATAGACTAGACTTTCCTTTTGTTTAGAAGAATAAAGGTTTTTAATGGAGCCCTGAGGCATTAGATGCTTTACTTGGGACTCTACCTCTGGCTCATTGTACACTAACTTAGGCAAAGACATCCAGCAAGGAGCCATATAGAAAAAGTGAAATGAAATACTTATGGACTCCTTTTTATTAACGGTCTTTTTCAGGTACTATGGTATATGAACACTCCAATTTCTGTTTATAGAACTGTTTGGTCTGTGTTTGTAGCTCAATATTGGCTTGTGTATGTGATTTGACACCACCACATTTTTTTGAATAAATGGCTTTTATATCTTAGTTTTGTGGTATTAGTGTGTATGTAAACTTCTAGCTTGCCAAAGTTTTTATGATTCTTCAAGTAAAAATTACACAAGAATGCCAACAGACCATTTTTATACTTCTTCCCCAGAAAATCAGCATCTGTATTTAGCTGGTGTAGGGATCCCTGTCAAATCCTTATTCCTATCCTTAAATACAACTTTGGACACATTTATCACATTCCATAGCAAATGTTGATTCATTCTGTTGCTCAATTCAAAAAAAATGTACAGGAACAAATCTGTGGAGTCCCAATTTTGCAGGTACAATTTATGCAAATGATATATAGAATAATATGCTCTGCTCAGTTCAAACTACACTCACTTGTTGGTGATTGCTGAATTTTGAAAGAGAAATTGTTTCAGTTTAGAAGTATTACCTTCAAAGTATGCATTACTCAAAGTCATTACATGTGAAATCTGAAATTTATTTACATCAGGTTTAGAAAATACAGGCTTGTATTCTTACAGGGGAAGAGCATGACAGGGCATAATCAATTAATGAAGTGGTGTATTTTTTCATTAGAAACCATAAGCTAACAGATAGTACAGATTTTTCTGAGGGAAGGTCAACACTTCATATAAACCACAGATCATATGAGTGTAAGTTTCATGTCTTAATACCTATCTAACTTTACTGTAAACAGCAGTTAGCACATGGAAATCAAGTGCTGTTGAATGTCATCTTTCCATCTAGTAGTACAGCATTTATTTTTCTAACAGGTATTGATCCTTGGAAGGGGAAGTATGTCATGGTGATGTTTCCAGTAACTTTGAGAAGGCCAGAGACAGTCATATTAAAAAGCAGAACTGGTGCATTAGCTGCATATTTTCCATTTTGGTCCTTATTATTATAGAACATAAATTTGCTGGGCATGAAAACACACGCACAAAACTCTGCAGCTGTGACGTGGTAGCATTGAGTCATACACAGCTACTATTGCTAAAATATAAAATTGCCATTTCCTGAGGTACTAATGAATGTGTAGTTTGGTGTACGTAAACCTACTTTTCTGTATAATCTTAAACGTAGGGTGATTTCGAAGGTGCCAATCTCGAGTGATGGGCAGAGATCACAATCCCATTTCTCTGCAGTGAGGCTGCCAGGGAGAGCCAGGCACGGCTGGCTGCGGGCTGGCTGGGCCATCTGCTGGAGACAGAAATCATCGGCTGCAAGAGGCACTGCGAGGCCAAAGGCAGCAATCTGGGGGGCCTGCTGCAACTGTTTCCCCAGCACACTGCAGGTACAAGCAAAGCTGAGTGGATCCACTGCACTGAAGTTCAGGTGCCTCCAAGCCAGGCACCTGAGTTGCACCCGATGATCGTTTCAGGTCTCTGCCAAGTTGCACTATTCTGTGATTGCTGACAGAGTTGTCCTAGCTCCATTTATAGACATTGTGTTGGAGAGAAATGGGTGTTTTTAGCACAGGGCTGCTGGCCAAGTTGAGACTTGTGAATTGGAGCAGGATGAGCAGTTGCACTCTGGGCTGACAGGAGTTGTTCACTTTTCAGTCACGCAATGCCCAAAGCCTTACATCTTCTGTGTTCATATCATGCCTAATGTGAGCTCCTGGGAGCCCCTCTCAGCTTGCCCTCCCCCAGGAAAATATTAGGCACTAACAGTTTCTGAATTTAGTTTTCAGGAATTTTTCCCACTTAATCTCTGAGTTCAGTTCAGATGGGACCTTACATGTGTATTTTTTAATGCAGCATTTCACATATATGCTGGTAACTGAACTAGGTAAGGCCACAAATACAAATAGATGTGATTTGCATCAGTCTGAATGTCAGTACAAAAGCATGTAATGATAAGGTTTTTCAGGAAACCTGTAGATTAGAAGCTGGGCTGAGCTTTTGATGTGATTCCCATCAGGCAAAGTGCCCTTCCCTAGAAGCCTTCAGAGTCTTCAGTTAAAAATGTTCCCAACCCAAGGCATTTCTTCAACACAACCCTTGAATTAGTGTTCCTCTGCCAGAGAAATCAAAGCTACAGTCAGCACCAAATACATGTTTTAAATATGGAATCAATTGTCATGTTAAAATAAAAAGATACTTCATGGAAAATGTGCTTCACATAATATATTGCACTCAATTTTGAAACTGCAGTCTTAATGTCAGAACTGTACATCTTTTACTTGACAATAAATTGCAATAGGGTGCACTTTAAAATGGAGATTGCTGAATTTGAAGGTGATTCTTCTATTCTAGCCTCTCCCTTCTGAAATTGTGCTGAGGTTTTAACTAAGAAAGCCAATTAAATTGTTTTAAAACATTCCTCTGGTGTGCAAGTGCTCTCCAGGAGAGAGACCACATCATCCTTGGGATACAACAGGGAGATTTTACAGTGAGGTTGGTTAAAGTGCTGGTTAGGAATCTGAAAGGGGCTTACACAGTTCCTATTTCTTGCTGCTCCAACTACCTAATTGTATTGCAGGCTTGTCTAACTGTGTCAAGCCCTATGCAAAGGGGGCTTCCAGTCCACTGCAGTCAGTAATCCCACAGATCACAAACCATCATTGAGCTGACACTCCCTGCGTTGTTTTCAACAGCAATCCTGCTTTACCCTTACTATGCTTTGGCTGATAGAGATTTACCCCCAAGAAGGTGATGACCTGCTGTGCCAGCATCCCCCTTTTCTGCTTGGCCAGCATATCCCAAACCCAGCAGCCAAGCCCGTGCCAAAGGGAGTGACCTCATCCCTATGGCAGCTGCAGGCTGGCTGAGCAAGGAAGGCATTTAACACCCAGGGAAACCAGCATCTGCTGGGTGAGAACCCCTGTGAGATCCCAGGGTCCACTCCATGACCACACTTAGGAGAGGGAGGGATATGTAGGTGGTCTTGTGTGTGTGCACAATTAAGATTTTTCCACAAAAGTGGCTCTTCAAGCAATATAGAGACATTTTTTCAAGTCTTTAAAAGCCCTCCCCCTCCCCAATCCATTTAGTGACAAGGTAGTGTTAAACAACGCCTCATAAATGGGTGGGTGTGGGAGTTGTGTTTTCCTTCAATGCTGCCATAATCCACAGTTTAAGAGGCAGAGCTCTGATCAGAACAAACACCTAAGCACTGAGCAAGCAGCACTGAGGGACTGATGGACGTGGGAGTGTGGGAGGCCCTTCCTCCCCACTACAGGTAATACTCGGGCTGAGAGTGTCTGGTGCAGCTCTTTGTGGGGCTCCTGCTCCCAGCACAGCTCCCCAGGGATGGTGCCTGGATCAAGGCACTGACAAGCAGCTTTGGTGTTGCATTAGCAGCAAGAAACAAGTTTCCTTGTGCCTGTATTTGAGCAGCACAGCTTTATTTCAGGGCAGCTTGTGCACTTCAGCAATGACAGGCCAGCACTTCAAGGCAAGCAAAGAGCAAAAAAAAGGTGGCCCAATCCCTTATATTTTCTAATGTAAGGGTGTAGGATTGCTGAACTTTGGTTTCTGCTTTGAAACCCTTCCTCCAAATGTGACCTACCAGAACCATTGGGTTCAGCCTACTGGGAGTGGTTGCAGATAAAGGGCACATGGTGAATGTGTCTTGCCAGATTTGTCTAAACAGTATTTGGAGAATAAAACATGTTGCTCCCAAGCATGCCCTTACTGAGGCACTGGTAAACTGCCTGATAATTCTAACAGGTCTCTTCTGGCATCTCAAAGGCTTTGCTTTTAGCTCCTGTCATGTTCATGGACAAGAATAACTACCTTTAAAATCACATTTGCACTTCAAAACGGTGATTATCTAAAATAAGTCTTGTGGGCTAAGACAAAACAGTCCTTTCTCGAAAAGAGCCACAAATAACATTACATGGGTTAATTGCAGCAACCATTCAGCTCTCACTGAGCTGTGCTGGTTATTAAGAACCAAAATTAGGACAAATTACATAAGTATATATTTTCCTTAAAAAGCCACATCTTTTGATTTTGAAAGGGGGAAAAAAGAGCAAGGTTGGACTTCTTCCACTTTTCCACCAGGCTTTTGGTTTTGTTTTTGCTATGATGTTTTAAGCAAAAGTTAATCTTTGCTCCTTACCAGCCACATGGGCCTTTATAGCTTCATGTAAATGAAAACAAATCCCAGGAGGGAAAGTTATGCCAACACCTGCAGAAAACATGATTCAGGCAGGCAAGCACTCCCAGGCTGTGCATGTAACCTATATTTGGTCCATGTCACAGAGCCACTGCACTGGTGTCCTGGATGACTAAAATAGCTCACTTGCTATTTTTTCCTGGCAGGAATCTGATTAAGGCGACGGTGACAGCCTCAGTTTCCTCCCACGGAGGCCTGGTAGCTCACGTAAGCCCACACATTAGCAGGGGGTTCAGGTGCTTGACCCCATCAGGGTCTCTACTTTCCAATTTACCAACATTACTCTCTGATGAGAAAGAAATCCTGAGCTTACAAACCCCAGGAACTTCAGCAGGAGCTGTGCAGGTTGGAGTCTGACCTCACCACTGCTCCCTGCTGCCCTGGGGCCCAAAGGCCGTGCTGGGAGAGCAGTGTCCCCAGTACTTATCTGAGGAGATCGGGATTAGGAGAGTGAAGGGTGCATGCTTGTTTTCCTGCTGCCTCTCCCACATGGACACAGGAGAGGAATGCACTTGTCAGTCTCAGTTAGCAAGCAGCACCCCATGGATAGCCCTGTTCTGCAGACATACAGGACACGTTCCCCACCTATGGGAGAGGCATTGCTGGACCGTGTATGCCAAAATCCATCATCTTCTCCTAGTCAGCACCAGGGAGGAGGCCAGTGCTGAAGCTGCTAATACAACACAGCTGCAGAGTGATAGGTAACATTTTGGTACTTGGATCTGTCCCTCCCATGGCTGCCAGAAAACTCAGTTGCCTCAGTCCAAGTGTCTCATTTAAGAGTTCAATGTTAACAACTGCTTACTGAGTCCTACACTCATCACAGCTCTTCTACTGATGGTGTTACAAGATTTGAGTGTCTGCTTCCATGCTATTCATCACCTTTGACCCCACAGGACTGCAGGGAAACTGCAAACTGCTCTGGAACATTACCAGCAGGAACAAACACACTCTGAACACCAAAGTTCTCTGATTTAGGAACAGACAAGAATAAAAAAAAAGAATTGATTCAATCCACAGTGAACAAAAGACTGTATCATGGCAAGTTCATAACAAGAGGATACATTTGTGTTGCAGTCTCTCAAAGTGCATCAGTTGCCTGAGATTTTTCTGTTTATTTTTCTTTGATGAAATGGGCTAACGTAACACTCTCCATATCATTATTACTTATTGCTGGAATATTTGCTTAGCACTGACAGCCATAAATTATGCTAGAAGAAATAAAAAACCAATATTGTTGATTTATTCCAGGGTATGACCAAAATAAGGTTTTTAGCCAGACCTACATTATTAAACACACTAGTCTAGCTGGGAAAAATCAATAAGCTTTCAACTACATCAGTCCTTCCCCAGGTCCAAAATAGGAGCAGCAGCCTTGAAAAAATAAAAACAGACTGAGAACAACTGATCCAATATTTAGTTAGATTTGTATCAGTAAGACCACCCAAGAGAAAATAGAGGGTATCTGTGATACTGAAGGAGATTCTAAAGGGAAATGAGAAGGCAGATAATTTATAGTTTGTGGAATAAGTAGGACAGTCGGTGAAAGAAAAGGTAAAAAATTGTTCCAGAATCTCTCTCTTTGACTGATGACCTAGAGAAGGTGAATTTATCATGAGGCTTGCTGCCCATCTCTACATCAACTCTGTTCCTTTCAGTCCCTATGATCCAGGTCGTTGGGATAACAGCGTGCAAAGACATCTTCTGAAAGAGTCTGGAAATGACACTCTACTTCCACAACCAGAAATTTTTCTGGTGTCAAGAAATAGAAGCAGTGGAAGATGTGGAAGATTATACTTTTTCCACCTTTTGAGAATAAAACCCAGTTTTCTGTGATTTTATCAAGACAGTGGTATTCCAGGATTAATAGAAACAACCTCTTTTTTCTTCTTCTTGTTATCACAGGCTTTGTATCTTCTGCATTTTGCTTTAAGACATTAGTGAATCCAGAAAGCTGAACCTGTACAGCTGTTCTAGAAGAATCAATTAATATTGATTTCTAATCAAAGGATATCTCATCCTGTATCCAGCTTAGAAAGTCCTGATTTCTCTCTCCCATCACAAACCACACATAATTCAATAAATCCAACATGGAAGTGTCTTCTGCTCCCAGGTAGATCACCTCTCACTTACTGTGGTTTCTCACCTTCCTCAACCTCACAGGTTGGCCCAGATTTCCAGATAGACTGGGAAAACATTTTGTCACACTCTGCTAAACTTCTGGACCTGCAATCAGAGCTGTCTGCTCTCCCACGCTGCTGTGCAGAGACACGTCCTGCAGCCCCTCGCTTGGAGGAAGGAGAGGGGATCCCCCTTTTCCCAGGGGCTGAGGCAGGACCATTGAGGGGGCCATTGCTTCAGCCCCCTCTCAGTGTCCCTGCAGCTGGCACACAGCCTCCCTGCCGGCCCAGGGGAAGCAAAGCGCATGAACCACCTCTGGCACAATTCCGCTGCTCCTCGGGGAAATGTGCCACGAGTACTGAAATGATCACAGTAGCCAGATTTGTAGGGATGCAGTCCCTAGAGGTCCCAAATAGGCCAGAGCTTGTCAGGGGAAATGCCAGCAAACACTCCAAAGACAGAGAGAGCAAGAGAGAGACAAGTAGCAGTCCCAAGAGAAGTACAGGGCACAAAAAGCAGGACAGAAAGATAATTCAGAATACCTGCATCATTCAAGGTCATGTGTTGTCCCTTCTTGCACAAAACAGTACGTATGTAACACTCTCATGTGTTGCCCCTCTTATAGTCACACCAGATCCCTGTTACTGATGAGCAGAGACTGTTTTATTTCTACTTTTTTTCTTCTATTTCAGCTTTTAACAGCATTTTGTGCATAATCACATTCCTAGTTCTCTTTACATGTTTATTTTTGTTTTATGGGGGTGAGTTTTAGTATTTTTATAATAACTGGCTATAATTTAGTGATTTTTGTAGCATTTGTGTCATATTTATGTTATAATTTAGTGGCTGTTACAGCAACTAATTTCTTTTTTAAGAAACCTTCTTGAAAGAGCAGGTCATGGTGATTCTTTAAACTGAAGGATTCTTCAGGCAAAATGCAGCTCAGATGATACAGGCACACATCTGGATGGTTTATTTAAACTCAACAAAACTATCCTCCCTTCAAGTACTACATAGCAGACTTGTTTATGCCCTCCCTGTGTGCAGCTTCACCTTTATGCTTTACTAAACTTGAGTAGGATGGACGAAATGCAAGAATCAGATGTAGGCAAGAATCAGCATGGATAAATCAAAGACATGGATATATTTACTAAAGAAGTCCTAAAGCAACTGGTTCTCACGACCCTAAACTCCAAATGGCTTCAACAGGGTGTGGGAGAGGTCTGGAAGCTGTATGGGCAACTGACTGAAGAGAAACACATGGTGGTGCTGATGCTGCAAAGCAACCCTAGAGTTTTAACATGAAGAAAGCACAGAGGAAAAGTGTGGTCTTCTGGGGAATACTTATCCTCAGAGAGTAAGCAAAAGGACAGCATCTTCCCATATCAAAGGAAGAATCCACTAGTGACAATTTTAATAGTATGGACAGGAACCTAAATGTAAACTAGAGGAAAAGCACAAAAATGTGGCCTTCTACAAACATAACAGACAGCAGAGCAAAAACCTGCCAGTCCTGCAACAGTGGGAGCTCTGAATCATGCTGTAGATGACATTTAAGCTGGAATTTTGTTTCCATGCTGGAATTCATGTTAACTTTTCTCACCAGAAGTCACTTAAAATATCAGGAACCTGGAGATATTCTGAAGTCCCAAGGGGTTTTAGTCCATCCCATAAAATGGAAGAATCCAGATAACCACCCAAGATGAATAAGATTCTCTCATCACAGCCAGAGACACCTTCCTGTTTTTAGAAGGTGTTTGGAGACAGTATCATTATATTACAGAGCCACCTCTCACCAACCACTTCTTGCAGCTGTGCTGGTCTGTAATGGACAGAAATATATTCTTCTTCAGAGGCAAACAAAAATGAGAAATCATCCAGCTCAGGAAAATAATATTAAACAGATAAAGTCATAAAGCACTGTGAAAAAAAACCTGACTGCTGAATAAAAATATCAAGTGTGCTCTACTCCCCAAATGCAAAGGTGACTTGGTTAGTGCAGCATTTGGTCAGTGAAGGGCACATGCCTTTGACACAAGAGTGTCAAATAAAACAATGAAATTACATTATATACAGTGTCTTAGTAGTTAAGGATTTACCCAGCATTTGGAGTAAACCTTTTGAAGGATCTTCTTTGTTCTGTCAGACCAGTGACCTTACTGTCCTTTGACTCAGAAATGGAGATGACACTTAAAGAAGACACAAAGATGCTTGTAAATGCTGGGTGAGTTCTGACAGCAGAGACTGGGCAGGGTGAAGTGGTGCTGTCTCAGCCCCTACATAGGTATAAAAATGAGAAGCAGGGAAAAGAGACCTGAGGTCCATTCCTTTCTTTCTCAAAGAAAAATTTCTGTGCACCAATAGCCAGAATTGAAACAAACCCTGGCCTGCTGGTGCTGAGAAGAGGACCATAAAGTCTGACTTTTGTCAGTTTGCTTCTATCATCAGGTGTATTAGCTGATAGCAATCTTTCATGCCTCGTGTTAGCAATCCCACTGAACGGGTGCAAGGCAGCACCACAGTGCACCCAGAGGTGCCAGTGCTCCACATCTGTCCACTCCTAAATCATGTGAAGAAATATTTCCTGGGCAGCCTTCAAGAGCACTTTATTCAGAGTACATATTAATTTAAGGCTGGATCCTCTAAAAGGTTGGTTCATATTTAAAACGGTTTCTTACTGCTGAAGCAGCCTTGTTTTCCATCAGCACCCCAGTTATTGCTTTGTCAGTTGCTGTGCCTCTCAGTGCCATCAACAAGGAAGCAGCACCAAGGATACCATGCCAGCTGCCATGACTTGGGCTGCCCTAGAGAAACTGTGCCATTAGGTTTCAATACACCTCTGGGAGAAAAGCCACTCCTGTGGCAACAGGCTGGCAGCTTCCCGAGCTGCGATCTCTCACTCGTACATAAAAGGTGGAAATAAAACACAAGATGGTGTCAAAAACACTTTCCAGCTGATACTAGGAAGTAAACTAATTATTTTAAACTTGAAAATCCACCATCATTTAAAATTCTCTGCAGAATTAAGTTTAAATTTACCTTTATATTTGCTTAGAATTCAGTGTGCATTCTGTAAAGCACAGTAACTGCAAATATTCTATTTTAGGATTCTTCACTTACTCATTTTCTCAGAAAAAAAAAAAAGAACAGTATAAAACCCACTCTATCCTTCCTTCATTCCTAACTGTTTGCTTCTCCTACCCTCTTGCAGAAGGGTCCTTGACCTATGTGAAGTACACAATTAAATGGAAACTGTATTAGCACATTGGCAGAACACTTCTCTTTGTCTGTGTAAACTGCATAGTAAAAAACAACTGCATATAAAAAAAAAAAAGAACAAACCAAAGCTAATACCTGGCCAATTAATATAAAACCATTTTCAAGTGATGGATGTCTTGATCAGCACCAACAGAAACCCACCGTTTCAAAAGGGCAAACCCTAAATTGGGATTGCAGGCTGGGAAACCAGATGATAAAAAGAGACAAATCTTGCGACTCCAAGAAGAAACTTTGGTGAAAGATAAGCCATGACCTATCAGCTTTATCTTTCTTTTAGAGAGATTGTACCAAGCCAATTGGACTGACAGAGAATTCCTGTGTGCTTAAGGGATTAATTACTTACTGCAGATACCAGTATCTGACTGTCAGCTTGTGTAATGTCCCTAACGCAGATATTTGGGCACTGATAGCAAAAAGCACTGGCAGTAGACTCCGTAAGCAGCTAACTTGTAGGATAAAATAGGAAGCTACATTTAAATGTGTAAGCCTATATACTGCTTAGCTTACATAAAGTCAGAAATGCACCCCACACCAATACAAATGGGCTGATTTTCACAGTGATATGTCTGCCACTGTACTGGAGCTGGATTTACATAGCTCAAGAGCAAAGCAGAGAATTCAGAATAAGCATGAGACTTCAGGGTTTCCCTGTCAAACCCTGGTTTACCATCTGATACTTCAAGTAACAAGCAAGGTTTGTTTCTTCTATTTTCATGTTACTAGATACCCATTCTGCTGTTAGTGTCATCTGCTTCCAAGAAGACTGGAAAATAAAGAGCTGTTCTTATAAATGAACATACTCCTTGTTGCTTTAAATTTTTATGTGAGGGCCTGGTACACTTTTAGTGCCATCAAGGGAAAAGACCAGATGATGAAATTGCTTCCCAGCTTGTGCACAGATGATGGTGGTGATGCAGCAGAACTGTCTGGCAGCAGCAGATTGTTTTCCTAACTAAAGAGTCATAGCTTTTCCTATAATCTCCTCACGCACGCTCAGAAGTGCTGAATTCACATTACGGGCAGCTCACAGCTGTAGGTCTTCTGTTTGCAAGAAAAGAAGCTAGGCTATTCTAATGAGATATTTTAAAGAAAGATCACTTGCTAGAGGCACATAGCATTATCACTGAACCAATTGCTTCAAAATGTATGTCAGGTGCCTAGAATAGTTATGACACTGGTTTAAGATTTGATATTAGGAAAGAAATTAGGTTCTTTAAATTTAACTTCTGAATTTTGAGCCACTTGCTCTTCATGACTTCAAGGTTTTGCTCATAACCAAATCCTCTATTTCTGAAAGATTCTTACCTCACCAAAGGACCACAGCAGCTAACTTTACCACAGCTAAGCCACACTAATAGAGCAGCATGAGAACACTGATTGTGCTTTACAGAAACCACAGAAATAAATAACAGATACACCAAAACTTGGCATTCTGTCTTTCTCTTTGCCCTGTGAATTTGTTTCACCGGAGGATTGCCGATTTGGATGAAATGTTTCTATCTCTATTTCCCTCTCTCTTCTGTTCTTTAGCAGGGTATCAAAGGAAAGTACCAGTCATGATATCACAGGGAAAAGAATTACTGTTCTGGCTCCTGGACAAATGACATAGGAATGATAATGGAACTGTATTTAGTCTACATAGAGGAAGGCTGAGGGTAGATCTTACTGCATTCTTTCAATCCAGAAAGTGGAAGACTCTTTTAACTCCAGAAAGGAGTTAGAATGAAGACAGAGCCAAACTTCTCATTTGACACAGCAAAAGAACAAGACAATAGCCACAAGTTGCAACAAGGTTAGTTCTGATAATAGAAGGTTTTCACAGTGAGTGTACTCAGCTACTGGAACAAGTTGAGGTTGCCCTTCATCCTTAGAGGCATACAAAATTTGACTGAATGTCTCTCTGGGAAAACTGCTTTGGCTTTTGAGCTGAATGTTAGATCAGATGACCCCCAGGAGTTCCCTCCAACCTATGTTCTCCATGGTTCTGTGACAGGCACAACGCAGGTTTTCACACAGCTCAGAAGGAACAGTGACACAGCCAACACACACACCTGGTGACGATCACTTAGCAAATCAACTTACATCAGAACCTTGGTGCTCAAATTGCTTTTGTGATACCCAGCTTTACTCCCCACACTTACACTTCCACCATACAAGGTCTTGGTCAAACCATCCTTTACTGTTCTGCTATGAACTTATAAAGACTTAAGATTTCTGCTTCTTAGACTTTCTTGGAACTCTCCCAGGGAATCACCTGGGAGGGCGTTCAGCAGATGGTATCCATTTTCCCTTGAAGAGGTGATGGTTTCCACCATCACATATAAATAGGAACTTTTCAGGATGCGATGGTAATGAGAACCCACAGCAGACATAACATAAACCCAATAAAACCTGCAATTAATCTGAAAGCTATTTTCCTCTCCCATGGCTTACATCCTAGTGATAGTCCACAAGCATTAAAATGTCCTGTTAATCACAGAGTCATTAACTTATATTTGCCGTTGAAGTTTTCTGGTTTATTTCAGAGCTGAAGAACAGATGTGGCAGTGGGTCAGGTACCAGCATGTTGCCATGATCCCCTTCCCATGGAAACAAAGTATGATACACACAGTCTCCAAGTGGCTACTTTCCTGCTAGATATCCACCTCTCCAGAGAGACACAAAAGTGCCTCATACATAACAAGCCAAGGAAGTTTGGATTTGTCTGAAGGAAGCCCTAGACTAATTCACTTCTGGGATCTAGAATTTTGCCTTTTTCTCTTCCAAGCTTAAATAAAAGCAGCCCAAATTCAGAACATTTCTGAATCCTGGGCCTGAATAGAAGGACTGTGCTTTCAGTCCTTTCATGTACTACCATTCAAAATACAACTATACTATTTTTAGCTATTTTCAGCTTCCAGTTATTCCTTTAATTCATTAGATGTAACAAACTCTCCTTATCCTAATCCTCTATCAGCTTAATGGCTTTTAAATGTGACAAAAAGTGATTCTTACAGTTAAGATCTTTAGAAATCCTAAGACATAGCTTCTGAAGTTATGAGTATTTGCCTCTTTTGCTGTTTTTAGCAGGCTGGCACTTTCCCTTTAAAGTCTGTGTCCTGGGGCTATTTTAGTTCTTTGTTTTGTTGTTTTGCTTTTTTCCCCCCTCACCTGTCTACAAACTTTAGAGGGACAAACTTCAGCAAGCCTATCTTCTCTGGAAAGCACTATTCATGAGACAATTCAAAAGACATGGGCATCAACTGAGCTAACGAGGAGACATGCTATTGTTACACTCCAATGTCATTTTCCACCACTGTATGGTATATCTGGTGGGAATCATAAAGAACGGCTCAAAAAGCAAGGCTGGGCATATAGCTGCTCCATCCAGGCCAACAGCTTTGCACTTGGCTGTAGCTACTTCTGCTTGAGTAAGTCTCCTTTTCAGGTAGTTTCCTAAGAACAATTTAACTTCCCAGGCTTAATCCAAGAGCTTTATGCCATTTGGATTTTGGTCAGAAAGTTCGTCAAAGAATACAGTCATTATCTGTGTCTCCAAGATCAAAGATGGACAAACCATTATTTCCTTTGTAACCACTTGTTAGATTTATTAAACTGAACAGGAGCTATGTCTTTGTCCTTTTGGAGGAGCTAATTTCTGACCTAGTTGTGGGTTGCTCTAGGCACAGTACTTAAACGGCCTATTTTCCTGTCCTAATTTCCCTTTATCTACAATGCTCCATTTCACTAAAGAAATAAATAAAAATGCCAAACAGTTCTGTACATTTTTTCTTCTCTGCAGAGAAGATTCTCTGATCCAAAGAACACAGACAAGCTTATCCTGTATGCCAGACTCTCCTCTCCACCGTGTCTGGCTCATAATGGTCGACAAGAAACAGCACCACAACGCCTTGTGTGCCAACCTGTAAGACAGCAAAGATCCACGCAACAGCTACACCTACTCATGCTATTCCTCGCTGCCTCGTGCCAGGAAGGCCTTCTTTAAGGTTGGCGATGGAATGGCACAAGTGCAATAGCACGGCTGGGAACTGGTTTTGTTCCAGGAAGCAGGGAGAATTTCATGACTGCAAGCAAAGACCACGGCACAGCCAATTCATTACTAACACATCAGGAAACAACTGGGGTATGTCCACAGGACATTTGCGCTGAATTTGAGGAAAAAAATCTTGATTGTTACAGCAGATAACATTTTAAATGTATGTTTAATTGATTCCATATGTTCAGTCATAGGTTACTGGCAACTAAGGTGACTAACTGGCATGACTCAATAACTGAGGCAGTTCAGGTGACCGAGATGACTCAGATTTTCCTGCCCAGTGACACAAGAAATGACTGGACATTGGAAACTGTACATCCATGGAGAAACACCATTGATGATAAACAGTACTTTACTTCACAGACTTTGTTGACAGATTCTATGGTCGTCACCAAACTTCAGGCATACTAAACTGGCATGGGAACATGCTTTAACGGTCAACTGCCAAGGAAAGATAAGCACTTTATTTGCTCCAAGTAAAGCCAGCTGAAACCCTGTCTTGTTGTGTGTATACACTATTCACCTCAAGACTAACATCTAAATATGTCAACTGTACACAATAAATACTACTGGAAACACCTGGCTTTCTTAAACCCTATTTTCCCTCTCCCTGATTTTGATGTGCATGAGAGACTTTACACAAATGAGGGGAAGAAAAATGAGTTTACAAGACAAAGAGTGAAATGAAATACCTGAAGTGCTGTCAATGACTTATTGTAGACCTGGGAAAAATAAAGCGATAAAAATCAATTTCGGCAAACAAAGTTTCACTCACAACATTTTAGATGCTCCATAATAGTAGAGAGTAAGAATTAAGGTCACACTGTCTTAATTTTAAGAAAACAGTATACACTTTAGGAGAACTTTGTACATATTTGAGCCTTCACTTTTCAAATTTGTGCCTCATAAGTGACACAGACCTTTAGATTTCAGGTACATAATAGATAACAGAAACCAGCAGTACTCACATGGGGCCACAGCCTACCAAAACAGAACAGACTTGACTACGAGCTGAGTTCTCATTTAGTGTGTTACAGTAAAAGGCTTCATGCAGCAATCCTCCAGAAAACAATCCTGCTGATGGAGTTTACTGGGAAATGAAAAGTAAACTACACAAACACCTTCATTTTAAGCTTTTCAGACTAGTAAGAAGTGTGCCAGCATTGTGCCCCAGTAACTCTGTGTTTCCACTCCCCTCTCCCTTTGCAGAAGCATTTACTTTTTGTACTGTCTTGTAAGTGCACGTCAGCAGCATTACAAGTGCCCAGTGTACTCTTCCTCCACTGCAGTTTCCCATGAAAGAAAAACTAATTCACACTGTTTGTAGCTCCTCCTGCTGCCAGCAGTGCCGTTGAAACACACCACAGAAGGGCAGGAGAACAAAGACTGTGCAAGAAAGCGGAGAATAAGCACCAGAAAGACAAAAAAGTGAGGAAACAAAAGGAAAAGGCGTATTCTGCTCTTGGTTATGTCCAGCAGCTCTGGATCTGTATAGCAAATGGGAGTGCAGAATTTATCCCCTATAGAGACACAGGCTGAGAAGACAAATACCTAGGATCCTCACTTGGACCAGCTACTTGAACAATCTTAAAAAAAAAAAAAATCTAAGTATCACTATCTATATTTTCCCCACAAAGAAGGACAAATTTCCCTCCAACTGCAGGAAAGCCTTCATAACTAACAAGTCATAATTAGCCATTTAAAGAATTGAGCCAATTTAATTCTAGCCAGAATACAAGCAAAGTGCCTGATGTGAAATGGGAGCACAGACACACTCCTGACCACCGCTAGAAATTACAGACATCAGCACAGCCGACCGCTGTATCAACAAAAGCATTATTTTAAATCCAAACCATATTATTCCAAGTTTGTACTATAGCTTGTGAATAAAATTGGAAAGGGGATGGGGGAAGAACCCCTGCTACATTTGTCATAGATCTATTTACTTAATTGGACCCTTAGAGTGCTTACATCAGCAGAACTCTGCCCCAGAGTTTCTGGTCAGAGGTATGAACCACGCTGCATCAGACATGGTTAGATGCCTACCTGAACACGAAGCAGTGAACATGTAAAAGGTACTTCCCACCCACAACAGGCTGTAGGAGCTGGGTTCTTTAATAAGAAACATCAGCATTAATTAAGAAAGTGGAGGTACAGCTTTTAATAATTAATAGTGAGAGATCTTCTAGAAAGAAGGGCAGTGGATGATCGTATTGAATAATTCAAAGCAACAACGGCACAGTAACTTTAGATGTTAGCATTTGCAACAAAATCCAACAAAAACATTTGATATGCTGATGGCTGCTTGTGTTCAGGAAAGGACATACGTCCAAAATACACTTTCCTATTAAGTAGACAATTTCTGATCTTCTGGTCTTTACAATAAAATTATAAGCTGCTAGTAAAATTGCACTGAAACAAGTGACTTTATACTGGGTTTATGCTCTGCCAGTTGGGCCCAAAGGATCAGAAGTATGGCCCACTAAAGGCAGTAGCTCCACTCAGTAAATCTGCATTCCCAATAGACAAAATTAACCACAACATTACGTCAGTTTAATTATCAGGGGAAAAAAAATCCCAACAGATTTTTAACACTTCCTGTCACTTCACAAAGCTCCAGCAGCAGGGATGTCCAGTTCAGAAACAAACAAACAAACATAAAACTCCAGCGGCTGTTGAGCATTCAAATTTAATTTGTGGTCACAAATATTGCAGAATTTGAATTTGTTGCCTGTCCAGCAGCTGAAAGGTAGATATACATCAAGAGAAAAGCAACAAGTCTTTGTTATTGCATGAGAAAAAAAAAAAGTATATTATATTTAATTGAAGAAGTCCAGCAAAATACCAAAGAGCATGAAAGAAAGATGTTTAAAATTAAAAAGAAAAGATCTGAGTGACAGACTAGGAAAGAAAAAGCGCGCTGCTGTTCAATGTCTCACTGCTGGCAAGGATTATTCACCTGCTGGGGCTTCCCTTAGCAGATGAAGGCCAGCCAAATTACAGAAAAAAAACACTTTTGGAATTTCCTTTCTGAACTGTTTTGATGACAAGTTCCTATTAAGAATTGTCGTGAAGTCATCAGAAAGCAGATGCAGCTTCCTTTGCTTACTAGGAACTGACCATCACAAGTTCTCTGGCACCAAATCCTGATACAGTAAAACTACTGTGCCATGTACCCCTACAGACATCCTGAGGGAGGAACAAGTGTGTCCTTGTCTCTGTATCAAGCCCAGCAAAAAAGATAAGAAACTATCTTGGACACCAATCCTGCAACACATGTCCACACTGGAAGAGCTGGCAGATATTAGATCTGTTGTATTTGTTATAAAGCATCATTCAGGAGGCTGCAGCCCATGGGGACGGTGAAGACAGGATTTTGGATGGTTGTAGTGAATCAGGACACCATTCAAGCCAAGTGCAAACATTTAATAAAAACTAAGTACTGAGTAGCAGAAAATTATTGATACTGATACATTGGTGGAGGGCTTTGTAAAGTAGAATTGTAATTGAAAATATTTAACCCTCAAACTAAGGAAATATACAAATAGGTAAGGAGGCACAGTAGAAAGATGACTTAGGATAAAAAAAAGAAAAATGTTAAAAACAGAAATAGGAGGACAACCAGCAGTGCTGGGTTGACGGTTGGACTCGATGGTCTCTTGCAACCTTGACGATTCCATGAAGCACTGGTAAAACCACCAGCGCTCCGAATACTTTCACGGCCTGTACAAGCAAATCCCTGGGTGTTTTCCTTGGAATTACACAGCCCATGGATTATAGGGATGCGCCGTCACCGGCGAGGCGCCGCTCGTGCGGGGAGCAGCACGGTGCCGCTGCGGGGTCCGGCGGGCGGGAGCGAGGCCCGGGCTCGGTGTCGTCACAGCAGCGAGGAGCGGAGAACGCGGAATGGGGCTCGGTGGCGTCACAACACCGGGGAACGGAGAACGGGGAACGGGGCTCGGTGTCATCACAGCAGCGGCGAACGGAGAACGGGGAACGGGGCTCGGTGTCGTCACAGCAGCGGCGAACGGAGAATGGGGAATGGGGCTCGGTGGCGTCACAGCAGCGGGGAACGGAGAACGGGGAATGGGGCTCGGTGGCGTCACAGCAGCGG
>WEKY01062683.1:32942-57389 GCA_013390045.1 Picathartes gymnocephalus
CGCTTCTCCCGGCGGGCTGTGGTGGCGGGAGTGGGGGGGCTCCGCGCTGCGGCCGGCGGGCGGTCGCGGCTTCCGGCTCGGGAGGATGGGGTGGGAGGGGTGAGGAGGTGACAGCGGTTAGGCCGGGCTTTGTCACCGCGCGGACGTGGCTGCTCGGGATCAAAATCCAGGGCGGCCCGGGAGCGCTGCCCGCCCGGGGCGGCGGCGGCTGTCTCATCTCCTGCAAGGAGCGGCCCCGGGGCCCGGCCCGCCGGTGCCCTTTTTCTCCGTCTGGAAAGGGCGCTGCACCAATCCAGGCGTGAAGCGGGGAAACGTTTGTTTTGTTATTCCTCAGCCACGGATCAGCGCCCAAATAAGTGCAGTTCGGTCAGGGAGGAGGCACCCAGCAGCCCCCGGTGTTCCCTGGGATGGGCCAGGGAGTTACAAAATCGGGCTGCCTCGGGTGGTGGGAACATACGCGAGGGGGGAAAGTAGGATGTTAAACTGAAATATGACTTTGCCGGGAAGCTCCAGACAGGTGCCTGATTTTGTTCCAGTGTGTCGGAGGGCTTGTTTTCAACAGAGAACAATAAAATCACCAATTGTCTTGTAGCTATGGGAATTTTTTGTCCTCGCTATCTATTTTTGAAGGGCTCATAAATAGCTAGAAACGGGAGTAAGTGTAATGGCTTCCTCTCACAGCACATCTGGAGGGGTAGAATGTCCTCTAATGTTTCAAGTCAACAATTGTGCTTGAGGATGACTTTCAGCAGACTGAAATTGGGGTCAGCCAGTGCTTGTGGGCAGTTGTATCCGTGCTTTTCCAAAAGCACTGCCCGATCTCTGCTGAAGTCAAGGCGGGAGAACAAGCAACTCTAACGCTGTTCATCAGAACTAAAAGCAGCAGGCAGTTACTGGACCTGATGGTCCTCACCAGGATGAAGCACAAAGAGATGTAGAAGCACCTGTCCTGAAGCCAGAGTTGCTTGTTGTTATATTCTTTGGTGGACGAGGTGACCCCACGCCCCCTTTCCTCAGAAAAGAGCAGAAGAGAAGAAACCTTTGTATAGGAGAAGCTACGTTTTTACTTGGTCTCCTTCCTTGGAGGAGCTTGAGGAGTGAAGTATGTCCCTGAAAAAGTCTGGAGCATGCTTAGGCAGCCCAGCCTAAGCATGAAAGTCAACCTGTATCCCTGTGATGTCTCGTGTTGTTGGGTTACACCCAGCCGGAACACAGGGGAGTAGATAGCCTTGCCTCGTTTGGTATCTGTAGTTGAAGGTAGGTTTAGTGTATGTAGAATCTCATGATGGAGCTAAGTTGGAATCATAAAATAGCTCAGGTTGAAAGGTACCCCAAAAGATCATTGTGGCCAACTCTTCATGGGATTTTCCTCACCCGGGAGGTAGAATATGGGTGCATTATCTCACCCAATTTTACTTTTCAGTTAATGCAAGAGTTCTTTTGTTATTATTGTTATTATGCCTTGAGTGACAGAAGAGTGAGAGAAATCTGGCTCTTTCTTAGATAATACATGCACAAATCTTACTGTAATGTCATGTGGACAGCAGGTGTTCTTTTTCTAAAGATGCCATAATTTATTTCTACTGTCATATAGCCATATATTAAGCAGGTGTAACGTGTCTGGTAAGTCTTGTGGGCATATCTCACCTCAGCAAGGGTGGGTTGAACTTTTGGACTTGTGTAGTTCTGTGGTACCTGTATGGTGTACTTAGGACCTTAATCTCTGCTCTGATGTCTCCTTGAGTAGACTTTACTTTGTGGGTGTCACTTCATCTTCTGTCATTTGACCTACACAGAATATATATTTTTGCTGAAGGGGAAAGAATTACTTCTTTAAATGATAGTTACAATAATATCCAATTGTTATTGCTGTATTGTTTATTAATAATAGACAAGTTAGAAGACTTAATGCATTTTAATTCATAGTTGGAGAAATAACACTTAAGGTGCTTAGTTGGCCTGGTAGAGTTGATCTAGTAAAAAGTGTGGGCTTTTCTGGTCCTTGGTTAGACAGAAACCTGAAATACAAGGGTTGGAGCAGCACAGTGAATGATGGACTTATTTTCTTCCAGCTGGAAAAAAAATACAGAAGACAGAGCAATAACTTAATAATCATCTTTTTAAAATAGTGTGGATTCACTAGTGAGTGGTGAGAAGGGAGTAGTGGTGGTAAGTAGGGATAGATAACACTTCTTGGATGCTTTTGTAGGCAGTATTGATGTGTCTATATGATATGAATTAACCCTGAAAACTGTGTATTGGGCTTTCAGTTTATATTCTGCATTTCATTAAAACACTTTAAGATAAAATATTATATTGGAGCTTTATTTTTTTTTTTTTTTTAGTACTGCCTTTTTTGAGTTTTTGTAGTAGTGCACCAAGAAAAATATATGCCCTGGCAGTAATAAATCAGTTATTGGTTTAAGGCAAGAAACCAGAAACCCAGTAACCTAATTGCTCACTTAATGTTCTTTTCAGATGTTACTTTGCTGATGACTTTTGGTTCTTCACTGGACTAAGTTAATGTCCTTAGGCCTTGATTCTATTTTTAAATCTATTTTATATGAGTAATTCTGGCATCTATGCTGAGTCTTGCTGACTTCAGTGTGGTTCCTTATGGGTAGAGGAAGAGTAGAAAAAATAATTGAGACTGTTTATTGACTCTGGATATATTATGATGTATATTGTCAGAATAAAGCCTTACATGGAAGAACTGAATACAAGAACCTTTAAAATACTAATTTTGGGTATCTTGCCTATTTAGTTTTTATTTAGCCAGTCATATTTACATTTTCCATCAAATGGCAAATCCATACAAACTGTTTAAAGTGCCTGTCCACAGAATTAATCCAAATTCAGGGATGTGTTTGTAGCTTAAAATTTAAGTGTTCCTTCCAAGGAAGTCTTCAATGTTTGTGTTGAAGTGCAAACAGACAGTACCTTTGTTCAAATCTGATTTTCAGAGAGGAAAGGGAAGTTCCTAACTAGTGGTGAAAGGTTGAGGTGGTAGGTGAGCCATGAGATTAAATATTCAAATTTAGAAAAAATACTTACAGTTCATTTGGGTGGTGTGTGCTGATTTTGTCACCCAAGCAGCTACTTAATTATTGCTGCAGCAGGAAACATGAAATGTTTGTTGGCAGCGTGTAAACATCTCACATTTTGATGAGCAGGCTTTCTGTTTTTCTTACACCTAGAGCAGCCATTTGATTTCAATTAAAACATACAGTACCTTTCCCATTAGAAGTGTGTATTTTTTTAGTAGCACAAAGCTTATTCCATAAAAGCATCCACATTTACTTGTAACACTAGAAAATACCATATCAAAATAATTTACTTTTTATCTTATTTTGTTCTCTGAAACTTTTTTTGATTGCCATTAAGTGTCTCGGTTTTTGCATCCATTTTCAAAGCATTGTGTTTGAAAGAGTGTTTTGGGTTTGTTTTGTTTTTCCTATCACTGTTTCTTGTTCTCTGGGTGCTGTAATTATTGAAGGTGCATTTGGGCTTTCTGCCCTCTTTATCAAACTTGCTTTCCCTGTATTGTGGAAATATGTAAAGATAAGGATAGAAATTCTCAGATTTGTACAGTGTGTGCTTGGTATCATAGAATGGCTTGGGTTGGAAGGGACCTTCAAATTCATGTAGATCCAATCCCTCTGCCAGGGGCAGAGACACATATCACTAGACCAGGTTGTTCAAAGCCTTATCCAACCTGGCCTTGAAGGTTTTAAGAGAGTTTTTAATTTATAAGGTATTTAATAATTTACTTTCAGAGTTCCTGATGCAGAGGAGTGACCATGTTGCATCTTCCATGCAAATCTGTCTGCTTCATCTTTTTGCTGCAAAGAGGAAACTTGGTGTTAGAGGCAGGGTGAACATCTGGATTTTCCTAAGGAAGGGGAGTGTGTCTTCCGTGTTCTCTGATATTTCCTGACTGGCATAGTGGCTACACAGAGCCAGATACAAGCAGACAGGAGTTAGAGAAGCACAGTTCTTGCCTCAAGTGGCAATTTCTTTGACATTGGTGAGTGAGCCTGTGATCTCTGATTGCAGTTCCATTTTGGTTTGTCCTAAGTTTGGTTTTAGCTGCAAGATGTAAGTAACCTGCTGTTTGCCCTGTCTGATAGGCACTGGTCAGCATTTAGGTGTGCAGCATCAAGAGTTTGCCCCAGCACCAGCATCTGCTGTGCTAGTCTACCTCGTTGTCACAACTGGATGCTCAGCAAATGGGATGGGTTGTCTTGGAGCCATTTCTGTTGTTCTCGAGGACATTTTGAAGATGGCATTATAAGCTGGGCTATCTAGTCTTGACATGTAAATAAACCTGGTACAGAAGCTCCCAGGTATTAGTCAAGGAAGGTGATGTTGGTCATGTCAGTCTTGTGGCCTTTTTGTTTTCATTGGCATTTTGGGAAGGTTTCTGTGCTCACACTTAAGAACACAGAAGAGTACAGCAAAAGTAAAGATAGATATTTTAAGACGTTTTGCCAGGGCTTGGGAAGGCCCTCGGCTATACTGTGTGTCAGTTAATAGGCAAAGTGGCAGCTGTTTGTGGTGGCGGGTCAGAATCAATGACCAGATGTGTGCTGGGTCTGTAGACTAGCTGGGAGTGGGTTTTGGTTCTTTGTTGTCTTATGCAGAGTGTGCAGTGGCATTTGGAGGTAAGAGGGCAGCCTGTTCTTAGGGGAAGAGCAGGAGCACGACAGGGCACAGAGGAAGAGGGTGTATTGAATATGGTGTGTTTTGATACTGCTGATCTTTTCAGCATCCTGGTGGTGCAGATGGGCACTGCAAACCAGCGCAATTATCAAGAATCCCTTTGAATGCCCTAGAGAAGCCTTGTAGCTTACATCATTAGCCGTGGGTTTTTGTACTCTTGCTTTTGTGTTGAAGGAGATACGACGTGTGGAAGAAGGATCAGTGGGCTCACCAGACTTTGTGAAAACATTTCACAACATCTTAAAAAACAATGAACAAACGCACAAGTAAAGGTAAACATTTTAGAACAGAGTTGTTCCTGCTGCACAGCAGAAAGCTTCCATTTCCAAAGACCAGAGAGTATTAAGTGGAGGTTAAAGCTACCTGACATTTTAGTGTGTAAATAGTTTGTTACATGGCCAATAACGTGAATAATTCTTTACAAGGCCTGAAACTGAAAAAACAGGCTTTTGTGATAAGAGTCAGGAATGCTGCCTTTCACATAAATTGCTTGTTCCACACTACATGTCTCAAAGCTGTTCAGTAATCAGAATACTGATCGCTCTCCATTTAAATAAGTCATGTAAGGATGGAAGATTTTGCTTTCTGTTAGAAATCCTTTGGAGGTACCTAGAGCTTTCGTTTGCTCTCAGTAAAGCTGAAGTATTACTATAAGGATATAAAGTTACTTACAGGTTGAGTAGTTTACAGCTGTGATAGAAACCAATTTAGTTTCGTTTCAATTTGCTAAAGGTGCACCACTATGTACCACCTGTTGTTTTAACGTGATGTTTTTAAATGAAGTGCCAGGCATCAGAATTGTCTTCTCGATTCTCTATGGCTGTGCAGAAATGGTTGGTCAAGTTGGAGGGGAGAGTGGTGGAAACCTCTTCCTTCAGTATATAAGGCATTTGACATTTAAATTTTAAAGTGCCTTTAAAAGTATGTCCTAGGATGACTTTATGATGCTTATATCCCCAATCGTCTGTCCTGCTTATGTTGGATGTTGAGTTCTGTGCTTGTGGAGCTGAACGGAGAGAGCAAGAGGGGGGAGAAGCAGCGCACAGTTCATCTGCAGAAACTGCACTCTAGTCCCCCGGAATTCCTTTTATACACGGACTGTGTTGTCTGCAGTACGGACAGAGAGAGAGAGAGAGAGAGAGAAGGCTCTCAGTGCTCTCTTGGAGCTCTCGGCTTTGGCAGAGGGAGAGAGACAGGGATCTTTTCTCCGCTTTTTTTGCTGATTTTCCTCGTTGGTTGAAAGAAGAAGAGCTTTACCGGAGTTGTGGTTTTTCCTCCTGGGACCGTTCAGCACCTCTTGAGCCCAGGACACCAGGACAATTTCCTGGGGGCACCCCCCCCCAAAGCTGCACACTGGGGCTGAGCACCTGGCCCGAGCCCTGGAGAGGCTGAAGCTGACTGAGCCACAACCCACAAAGGACTTTTTGACTTTGCCGGCTCTTCAGAGCAACGAGAGGTTCTATTGTTTAATATTGTTCACTTTTCTATGCTTATGAATACTTTTCTGGTTAAATAAAGGTTTTGTCCACTTTTCTCTAAGGAGATTTTTGTCCCGAGGGGGAGGGACTGCTGTAGCTGGCTGGTTAGAGGAGACCCCTTCTAGGGTTTCCTCCCAAATTTGCCCTCAACCAGGACAGAGTAGTAGAATATGAACTTATATGCGGGGAGAGAGAGGTTAGGGAGGATGTATTTCATCATTTGTGTAATCTGTCTGGTTTTAGTTCCTGTTCCTTATTTAGTTCCCTGACAGCTATTTTGTAAATATTCCCCTTGCTGATACAACTATAAATGCTATATAATCCTTTACCAGGGAATGATGAGTCAGTAGTTCTTGAAATTTAAATTCTGAGATGTAGTTTTTACTGACTCCTGTTTGTACTGAGGTGATAAGGAAGCAGAATACCTACTTCTGCCTATGACTTCCTTCCAGTCCAAGCTAGTTGAAATACCGAAAAGTTGCCAGTTAGTCGAGACAGCAGATTTGCTGGTGGCTTGCTGTTGTAGGAAGGAGGAAGTGGTTTTAGCATTTGAAGTGTTTCTCAGTGGCATTGTATAGAGAAATAGTTTGTCAGTATCTTTGTTCCTTTTTTGTAATGTAGACTATAAGCTTGTACATAAGTACAGAAGGGGTACTTGTGGAAAGAAATCAGTTTTTTTCTGGGACAGAAATGAGGGAAATGAGCAGCTATGTGCACAAGAGAACTTGGATTTAAAGAAGAGAGCAAATTAGGAGATTTGTTAGAGAAACTGTTATTTTTGGAACATCTCTGAAGTTCAAATGTATGTATGTATGTATGTTTATAAACAAAAAAGAGAGGTCGCCTAAACTGCAGTCTGATTTGTTCCACTGACCTTGAACTTAAATCTTCCCTAAAACTTCCCCTATACAGATACTGCAATTGGAGTAATGTTTTGTCTATTGACAATATGCTCTTTTTTTTTTCACATTTTTTTACTCCAAAGTAGAAATACTCTTATCTCATAGGGAAAACCACTGATCTTCACTTAGGATTTGTGTTACCTAAAGGTTTGTTCTGGTAAAGCATTTACTTAATTTCAAAATTACGAGTTTATATACTGAATTGTGCTAAGCCTGTATTTGTGCGTGTGCCTTTTAAGTAAGGTAGCTAGGGTTTGAATTGGTGGAGAAGATAATATATAGTAAATGAAGATATCAAATACAAAATACTGTCACCCCTCCATATGTATACACTTTCCATGGCTTTGTATGTTTTTTTTCTCGTTTGTGGACAGTGTGTGCTTGTAGTATCACTCAGTACACAAATTACTCCAGTTTGAGGTTATTATAAATTCTTTGCTCTTAATGCTTGTTGGCTTTTATGTGAACATGCTTTAAGTGAGCGTGACCTTTTAAATCACTTCTGAGAACAAGACTTGTACTCGTGTTTTTGAAGCCATGTAAGTACTTCTGAAAAATCATTTATTGCTCTTCTATTGAGAGACTTTCTTACTGCTTGTAAGGTGTTTTGTTGATAGACAATTTAGAAGCTATGTAGTGAGCTAGATGGTGCAGAAAAGTCCTTGGTCAGTGCTAAATGCATCTCTTATCTACCTGTTAAAACTTTGATTATTAGTGTGGAGAGAGTGGCATGGTGAAAGTGCTGGCTGTGGTATGTGGGAGTGTTGGTTGGAAGGCATTTTTGGGGCTCATCAATCCAGGCACCTGCTCAGAGCAGGATTATGAATAACAGTGGCTGGCCACCTGTGGCTTAGTCTGCGGAATCTTGGAAACCCCTGAGAACAAACTCTCTGAGTTAGGCACCAAACCACCTTGCAGATATGTTTTCTAATGTCCAGGCTGAACCACCCAAGCTGTTACTTCTGATACCCAAAAAAATTTGCTTCCATGTTTATATAATGTGCCTTCAGCTTTAGTTATTATGTAATTATCCTTAGGCAGCCTCTTTGTCATATTAAACAAACCCAGATCCATCCTCTTCTCAAACCTCTCATTCTCAAGGCTCCAGGCTGTTTTACTGACTCTTGCCAGGTTCTCAAATTCCTTTTCAACCTGGGAGACTTGAAATAGAAAACAATATTCGAGCTTCAGTCTCACCAGCATTGTGTTTCCTTTGAATGCACTCTTCTTGGCTTTTCGTGTTTGCAGTGAGAGCTGACTTCTGGTTTGTATTCAACCTGACAAAGAGTTTGATCTCCATATCTATCTCAGTAAGGCTGTTGTTCAACTGCTCCGATCCCAGGCTCCATGGAAGCATCCAGGACAGTTTTTCATTTTGCAAGCACAGTTTTTCATTTTGCAAGGTTCCTAACGTTGGCTTACTCTTCAAGTTTCTCAAGGTATATCTGAGTTAAATCTGTTTTGGAGAGTCAGCCACTCTTCCTTGTTTAGTATCATCCACAAGTTTTCTGAGGATTAATTTTGTTTTATATTCAGGTTGTTGATGTTGTGATATTGTCTCCAGTATCAGCCGTTGTGGTGGTGCTCTAGCTGCTACCAACTGGATGCGGAGCCATCAATTACTGCTCTTCAAGTTCAGCAGTCTGTCCTTTGGCCATTCAGTCTAACAGGCCATTTGTCCAACCTTCCTGTGGGAAACTGGATTAGCCCTAATCGCTAAAAACTGGACTGTGATTTCAGATATTTCTGGTAGATACATCAAGCAAATATTTGAAGTGTTACTAACCGAAGCTAGCTTCGTGTAAGTAAATTTGTGTAGGTAAAGTGAAGTTTAACAGGTAATTGAGTCTTCCAAGGATGATACTGTTCCCTTTGGGAGACTTCTGCTGCTGTGAAATGTGGTCTCAGTAAAATAAAATGTGACATTCCGAAGCTCAATAGAGAGTCCCTCTTCCTTTATTTAATAGAAATACATGGACTTTTTGCATGCAGGTAAAGCTTGTATGTTTAGAATGTATATGTTACTCATTTTAAGTGGTTAGGGTCACTAAATTTGTTTCAAGTGTATTATACTATAAAGTCATAGCAACTTCAGTTTTTGAAATACTGCATTTAAATCCTTCCATCTCAAAACACTGGAATAAGCACTGTTGAGTGGTCATTTCTAGTGGTTAAATAGTGCATAACACTATGAGCCTTGCATTGTTTTACAGGCTTGTAAAACCTCTTCTCAAAATGGCTTAAGTTATTTTTCCTTTTTGTAGTAGTGTGCTTGTACTTCAGTATTTTGCATTATGGCACTAAAAAACTATATATAGAGAGTTATTCCTCTCATTCAGATAGTCCATGCCAAACCTAAATATGAAGGAATAACTATAATTTCATCTTTCAGTAAACATGTGGAGGAGACAGAAACTTAATGCTAAATTTCTGGAGTGGTTAGTAAATCTGTAGGTCTCTATTTCAGTTTTGAAACAGTCAATTTTTCCACAGTTTCAAGTGGCAAGAAGGGAGTAGCCAGTAATGATTTTGATCCAAATAATGGATCTTCCTGACTGGATACAGCGTTTTCACATAGTTTGTCAGCCAGGGCCCAGTAGCATGGATCTGTGATGATGCTGAATTTCCAGATGTTTTAAGGAGTTGGAGAATGGACAACTTTGTCAAGTGAAAGAAAATAGAGCCTTGGTATTATGGAGGTAACACTTGAAAATGATATTGATAGCTTTAAAACTTGAATGTGATCAAATGTGAAACTAAGCTATTTTGTTATTTCCTGAATATCTGGAGTTCAATAATGGGTTTAAAATCCAAAGAAGTTTTTGGTTTTTTCCCCCACTTGATTGAAAACCAGAGCTGTTCTAGATTCAACATGTGGCTGTTTCTGCCAGAAAAGCTTCTTGTGCCAGGGTGTCAGGACACTTCTAGTGTCACGCAGTTGATTTTATGTATATATCATCAGATTAAGGTAAGATGAGCTCAGTAATGGCAGCAAGAAGCAACTGGTATCCTTGCAGCATATGGACTGTGTTCATCCAGTAGGTGTTAGAGGCACAGATTTTTTCTCTTGTTTTGATTTCAGTATTTTAAGAACAAAACTAATTTCATCTAATGCTTTTGGACCTCTTATGAAGTGAGCAAAGCACTGAACAAATACACATTTTGGTATCCTGGAGGCAGATCGGTAAAAGTAAAGATTTGCCCTCAGACAGAAAAGTATTGGTGAAAATCACTAGGAAAAAAAGTTTCATCTGCTCTTCTTTGTGACATAAATTGAAATTTGATGTTGCCTGTGAGATTTTTTTAAAGACCTATGTAGTGGCAGTGTGAGTTCGGTGCTTAGAAGGTGATGCAGAGCATGGGATGTCAGACAGCACTTTTTAATTGGAAATTGGGCTGTGGGGTTTCTTTTGTTACTTGCTTCTGGTACTTACATGGAAAAATAAATCTTTCCAGTAGAATGAAACAGTGAAGTAAGTGAGTGGGCATAGATCAGAAAAGGTAGGTCTTTCAATTAACTGCCTGATTAGCAAGGCTAATTTTTAATGTACTGGTATCAGGAAGTTTATACTCTTGTGCATGCATGGATTCAGAAAATTTGTCTGTGTTAGAGCCAAGACGTTTTATTTTATTTTATTCTCCAGTCCTCTCTGTAATTTTGATTAATGACACTTTGGCCTGTTTTAGTTTTAAATAAATGTGGTAATTTAGGGTTTTTGTTTAAGAGAAACAAAGACAAATGTGAAATCATCCTAAAGCTCTGCTGGTATTCAACAATTCCTTTGCATTTTATATCTTTTTTTGTCTTTTTGTGTGTTAAGAGAGAAGTGTAGGTATGACAAATATCCTGATTTTGTTCTTGCAGGCTCTTAAATTTCTTGTGTGCATTACTGGCTTTTGGTAAAAAGTTTTGAGATGCATTCCTGTGTGAAGACAAAAAAATATCCACCTGCTGTGTTTTGATCTTTATTAGCATCTCTAATTGTTTTACGAGCTTTCTTGATGTTATCTTAGATGTCCATGTTTCAAAAGCAGCATTACATAGGTTAGTCCTCTAAAATGTGCTTAAATGGAAAAAATATACAGGTTGTATTTGGCATTAAAACCCACAAGAATGCCCAGCTGTAGAGTAAATATACTAAAGTGGTAAGTTGGAAATTACCTTTTTTTTTTTTTTTTTAAATCCTCCCTGCCTCTGGTTAAGCAGTAAAATGTCATGAGAATGTGCCTTGTTTGAATGGAAACTGGTGAACAAGTCTAAGTGCTTGCTCTGTAAGTGTTGTTAAACAAAGCCAAGTAGTTGGGCTAGACTAAGTGCTTACTGTTTTGTTTGGGGGTTTTTTGGGTTTTTTTAATAGCTATAAAGCTGGATATTTTTTGGTGAGATAACAGTTTTGGGAAGTTGAAATTTGCATGTTGAATTGTGTCATTTAACAGAGAATGTAATGACCTATGTTATACGTAGGTCTGCATCTTTTGCATTGGACATCTGGGTTGGCTTTGTTACTTCGCTCCTGCTGGACTTCGTTACAGATTTCTCTGCGGCTTTTCATGTTGGAATTTCTTTTTTCTCTGGCTTGTGTTTTTTTGGTATGGAAACAGGAAAGACGAGAGCTTCCTGCCCATACAAACAACAAATCCCTATGAACTAGCGGGGACAGATTCTGCCTGCCTTCCCTGAATACCATGTTTAAAAGGAAGGAAACAGCATAAGTGTTTTGGGTATGGAAATAGGATTGACTTAATAGTAGAGCTATTTTCTTGAAGAAATATGCAGAGGAGACAGGATGCCTTTATTGTTTTACTGAGTAAAGTCCTTGAAATTCAGATCTGAAATGTATTTTTGTGTGACCATGTTAACTGTTGTGTTACATCATCAAGTCTGTAGAAACTTCTCTAATGAATTAATACAGCTGATTACAGTAAGTTTTGGCCTTTTTTACACATTCAGAGCTGTGCAGCTGTATATTCTATTTTCTTTAAATATACTGCCACAGATTCACAAAACATCTGAAATTTTCATTCTTATTCCACTCTGTGAATTAAAGCGATGATTTTTAGCTTATTTGTCAGTTACATTATTATGTACAGTTTAGTGTCTCTAGTCGGTCACAGATAGTACAATGTGACTTGACCTACAGGTAGATTGAGTTTTAAGAGTTCCACATCCACAGTGTGGAAGAATATGTATGCCTTAACACATCTGGAACTGAAATTACCTATACAGTGATGTGGAGGATTGGTTTGTTTAGGGTTGTGCTTCTTCTCTTTGCACCAGAAAGGAAAATTGTACCTTTCTAAAAACAACTTTAATATAAAAAAATTATCTGTGTGTGGGAGCCTATTTTAATATGCAGTCTAACTTTGTGTTTTCTCTTCCCTCCAGCTGGTGAGCCTGTTGCTGATTGGAATTGCAGCATGGGGAATTGGCTTTGGCCTCATCTCTAGTTTCAGAGTTGTTGGAGCGGTAATTGCAGTAGGAGTCTTCCTCTTCTTTATTGCCTTAGTTGGATTGATCGGTGCAGTGAAACATCATCAAGTATTGCTATTCTTTGTATCCTTCTGATGCATTGCATTGATTGCAGCTTGCTTCAAGCCATGTAAACAACCTGCTCTGTCAGCTGAGTCTGCTGGGGGAGGTGCTTCAGAAACGGAACAGAAGTTCACAGTCTTACTTTGGTCAAGTGCAGTCTAAATTAGACTTGCTTCCCATTTAACTTTATTTCAGTTTCCTTCTCTTCTCCATTGTTTGTGCTCTGAAGATAGAAGTATTCACGTCCCTTTTTAAAAATAAGTCTTTTAATTCTTTGAGAATTTTTTATGATGGCTCAGTGTGTCACAGGTGCCTCTTACTGTGTGCTCAACCCTACACAGAGCTAAAGTAAGTGAACTATTAATGTTTAACTTTTGTGGTCTGTGAGTAAGAACTGACCTCCGCTTCACAAACAGCTGAATTGTGTGAAGTATCTGCCTCTGAACACAGCAGCCAATTTTTGAAAGTACTCCTCCACTTTCAAAACATGAGCTTTAGTATCAAAGTTTATTCTTTTTGTTTTATACCATCTTCAGATGCATTAGTCCAAAAGTGTGAGGCTGTGTTCCAAGAGCAACCCTTATCTTTTTAGTTATAGTTATTTTTTGTAATTAATTACAAGACTGTCATTGAAAAAAATAATCTGATTGTTCAATACCCAGAAAAATATTTTCTCTATTATGTTATTTAAGTGAAGTGTATTGAAATGACATGAGTCCCTAAAGCTGGGGAAATTGTCTGGAAATTTTTCTCTCAAAGCTCCTCTTATTAAGCTCTCTGCTCATGTTTCTTCCTAGGCAAGAAATACCTAACCTGGAAATACCAGCTGTGGATAGTAGTAACTAAAAAGAGATAATATATAGTGATTGTGTTTTGGGAACATTATTTAGGTCATGTTTTCCACATCCAGTCAGAATTTGCTTCCGTAGTTCTTTTGTTTTAAAGGACTTACTGTTACCCAGTGAAATAAGGAGTACCATTAGGTGTATATGTTATAAAAGCAAAATTAATTTGAGAGTATATCTTTAACTATTGTTTCCAGTACATGATTATTCTTCTGCTAGTCTTTATTGTTCAGTTTTCTGTCTCCTGTGTCTGTTTGGCACTAAATGAGGAACAGCAGGTAAGAAAAGTTTCCTGACTTCTCAGTTAATCATAACACTATAAATATATATGTACACAGGCACATGTATTTGTGTATAGTCCTCCATAAAATGAGGAGAGCATATTTTAAGAAAATCAGCATTAGCCTATTTAATAAAGACTAGATCTTGGTCAATCCTAGGCTCTGGTAGCTAGAAAGAAATACATTTGGGTCCTAAAATGACTTTCAGATGTCTTTTTTTTTTTAATTGATTTTTTTAAGCTTCCTTTCTAGGTTTATGGTCACAGGTCCAGCAGCATGATATCTTGAATATATCTCGTGTTCAGCAATTTCAGATAAGCTGATGAAATATACAGTAATCATGGTGTAAATTCGATAAAGTCACTGAATTGTTCTTGTGTAACTGGAAAGATCATGACTACATTAGGCAGTTAGTGTGAAAGTAAAACAGTCTTCCATGTGGTATGGAGACTGATTCTTACTGCATAAGAAGTGGTAAAAGCAATAGGCTTTTGCATGTGAGCATGCTTTTTGTGTAAAGCCTGGGCAGTCCCAGCTAGATTAGTTGCATGTCCCATTACTAGTGATCTTGTTGGATTTAACGAAAACAAAGGAAGAAAATTAATTATACCCGTGAATGTGCTGCTTTTAGGAGCTGTTCTTTCATTAACTACACAGCCTCTTTGGACACTCCAGTCATTCTTTATATAGTTGTGTTCTCCTGTTGAGCATCAAGATCTGAAGGGTTTAGTTAGGGCATTATCAACTTGATTTTGTATATTGGTTTGCAGTGTAAAACAGTTCAATTGATGTAATATGTATTTGCTTATGGCTTCTAGAGTGAACTTCTAGAGGTGGGATGGAATAACACCAACAGTGCAAGAACAGATATTGAGAGAAATCTGAATTGTTGTGGATTCAGAGTTTTTTATTCGAATGAAACCTGCGCCGCTGTAAGTTCTTCAAATGTGAAAAACCATAATTTTTTCACACTGTATTTATTAAAAAATGCACAGCTGTTTTCATAGTTACAGAAAGCAGCATTTTAACAAATGTGTAATGTAGTTGTTATAGTGATACTAAGCTCTTCTCTTAACTTAGTGGAAAGATAATCACAGGGAACCCTGCAAAGCTTGTCATTTATATACTTGTCTCTTGGAGTCTTTTAAAACTGCTGGAGTTTTGTCCATGGGTAGCAGTCTCTTCTAGAGCAAACGAGGTGCTTTCAGACAACAAAGTGTGATCAGAAAATGGAAAGCAATTCTCTGTATCTGCTACAGGATTGTCTTAGAACTCTCCACTGTAGACCATGTGCACCGATAATGGAAGAATATTCTGGAATGGTGCTGAGATTTGTCGGAGGGATAGGATTGTTCTTCAGTTTCACAGAGGTGAGTGGGTGGTTAGAAAATTGAGTGCTTTTTCCCCACCTTTAAAGCTTTGTTTTGTGAAACACAATTTTAGGGGGTTTAGTACAGGAAACCTCAGTCCAATCTCAGGAGTCAAATAATTAATTAGGCCAAATTTTTCAAAGCTATGAGCTTGCTTAAGTCTGTCAAAAAGAAGGCTTTATTTGCAACTTTGTTACTTAGACAAACCTCAGCATTAAAATGTGCTGCTGTAAAGTTTCAGCTTTTCAAAAAGCTAGCTGTTCAAGTGTACCATTCGCCAGCAGTAATAAAAAGAGTGCTGTTCCTTTACCTTGTTTCCTCTTCTTCCCCCTATTCCCCACTCTAGCACACATAAGGTCTTTGAGAACTTCTTTTTCCGGTGCCACCTGTAGTGCAAGGATAGAGTTGCACGAGGAGCAAACTGTATTTTAAACAGTAGGTTAAAATTAAAAAGGGCTTTTGACTTTTTGCTTTAGTACCATGGTAATACATAACTGATATTGACTGGAGTATAAAATTCCTGGGAGCAGGTCTTTTCTAATCCCAGAGTAGAGCATGTGAAAATGCTCTTCCTGTTGCTTAGTGCAGTTTTTTGAAGGTTTGTACATATGACAGCAACAAGAGAGGTGCAGCAGCTTAAACAGAATCACTCTGACATCAGGCATCCCTTCTAAAAATGTGAAGGTGCTGGGAGGGGAAAGGGTAGTTGGGGGGGAATGGCAAGATTTGAAAATGAACAAGAATAGCTGTATAGTTAAGTGGTAACAGTAAAATGAAACAATTCGGAGGATTTTTTTTATCATTATATTAAAGCAGGTTCATGAGTATTTATAATTTGGGAAGGGGGGAAGAATAATTTAACTTTCATTATAACAATGGGAAATATTTTATTGCATTGTGAATGTGGGTTTGTTTTTTTTTATTTATAGTTTTGGCTTTTTTGTTTTGTTTTTCTCTCTGTTGCTAGGTATGATTTTCTCTGAGAGAGAGGGTCCATTCTTTTTTCTAATTAAGAAAATGGAGTGTGGTTGTACAATTTTAGCAACAGTAAAATATCCTAAACTTGTATACTGGAAATTCGTTGTCATGATTATATGTTTAAAACGAATTTTGTAAAACTAGAAGATGAGATGGAAATCCTCTGCTTAATAATACCTTTGGTTTTTATTTTCAGATCCTGGGAGTCTGGCTGACTTATAGATACAGGAATCAAAAGGATCCCCGTGCAAACCCTAGTGCATTTATTTGATAAGTTTATAAAGGACTGAATCTTCTCTCTGCACCCTCTACTTAAAAATACTGATTCTCCATAGTTTGGTGTTTCTCCATAATAGGTATTCTACATGTGCCCGAAATAAAACTCAAGTTCTATAAGAAATGTGTAGTTTTCATATTTAATTTCCATTTTTTTTCTTCAAAGAATCTCTATCTTAAAGTAGATGGGTGCATTCAGTAGCTGGGCAGAGTTGAACTGCTAGTTAAGGCTTTGTTAGTTGGTATGGTAAACTCTATACAATGAGTTTTATAGCACTACTGGGTTATCTGGTGTAAAAAAAAAAAAAAAAAAAAGGGGTTTTCTGCTGTATTCATTGATTACAAAAATTCACATGAATTCTCATTAAAGTGATAAAAATTTACGGTGGATGGTTGGGTATGATTTACTTAGGTTTTAGGATGTACTCTAGTAAACTTTTTTGTCTCCCACTTTCCTGTTAAGGTAAAAATAGAAACTAGAGATGTTATTTTCTATAGTGCACATAAGTGTATGTTAATGACTACTGTAGTCTTCACCCCTCCCCTTCCCTGTTTGTTTTGGTTTTCTGGTAGCTTTAGAATTTTGTTGAGAATAAAAACAATGTTAATGAATATCGTCGTTATGAGAACAATGAGTGAAGAAAACCAGGAGAATGTAATCTGCAGCTGATTAACTTGAAACTTTTTTCCCTTGACAAGTGAATGAGGTTTGGTATTTGCACAATCAATGTCTGTCATCTCTGATGTAAGAAACTTGATGTCTGGAAAGTTGTTGTACAGCTATTTTTTTTAGATGGTGTAAAGTCATTGTTGTAATAACTCAGCAGTGTATATTTCTCTGTCATCCAGATAACAGTCTTGATTTCATGAGAGATTGAATGACATGTAAAAAAAAGAAAGAAAAACAGCAACAACAACAAAAAAAAAACGGTTTCCAGTAGTTTGTTTTCTGAAAACAAAGAGTTCAAGTTAGAATGGTACATTATCCATGTAGTAGGTATTGACTGAGCTGAAGGAAAGCATAGTCCCTCTTGCTGCATGTAACAGAAGTGGTGCATCAGCTGGAACAGCAGACTTTCAAACACGCAAGGTGCACAATGTTCCATTTGTTTCTGATGACACTGAGTTGCAGATCTGCACTGCACCTTTTCTTCATTCATTCTTCACTCAGTTGCTGCTGCTGGCAGGGTAGGCTGTTGCTGTAGCCTGAAAGACAGCTCTGCAGAAAGAAAAGGGGAAGAAAGAGTATAAAGGCCCTCTGCCAAGGAATACAGCACCTGAGCAAGGTGGAAAGGACATCTGGAGGCAGACAGAAGTAGATTCTCATACAGTCTCCCTTTACTAGGGAGATCCCTCCTTACTCCTGCAGGGGAGGCAAAAGAAGTTGAAACATGCCCATCAAAGCACTTTCAGACTTTCATGGGGTGAGTGCTCCTGAAGAAGGAATTATCTTGAGGTTTTGAAGGGGAAGAGCAGAAAGTGAAAGCAGAAGGATGTCAAGAACTTGCTGTAGGACTGCTTCTCATCAGGTGTAGCTGAGTTTTCAGCATCCATGGTCAGCACCTTCTCCTGGAGCTGCTCTGGGAGTTGCTGCTGTGCCTGCCCAGCTGCTGTGCCTGGCTTGAGCACTTACCTGGAGATCCAGAGTAAGAGACCACTCGTGTGCTGAAACACCTTAAGAGCCTTCAGGCCTACTGAAGTGTAATAAAATGTACACAGCACTTTTCTTCTCCCAGTTGCTGACCTGTTTCCCCCTGTTGCTCTCCAGCCATTCCCAATACATGTAAGAGGACAGTGATGATCTCACGTCTGCCTTTACAAACAGGTCATTTTCCTAGTTTAAACAGGCTCTCTGTTTTGTGCATTACAGTAATAAGTCCAAGGAGTTGTCATATAGAGAGGGTTAATGAAGCTTAAAATAATATCACATTGCTGCTTCAATTTTGACTTTTTTCCTAATTGTTTTTGTAGTGCTTAGTTTTGGATGGATCTGGTTTCATAAGTATGGTAGATTATACTGGAGTGTAAATGTGCACCAATGCAAAAATACTGAAAATATTACCACTTCCAAAACTCTTGTGTCTCATAATGTGAATTTGTTTTAGTAGTCAAAAGACAGATCAGTGGATTGTATGGAATGATTAAAGTTTTTCTATCATATTAAAAATATATCGTCTCTTTGGGATTGTGGTTAAACAAACCCATCCACCCACACAAATGTTGAAATTCCCAATCAGAGATGTGGATTTGCTTTCCAAACCTGATTCTTAAGGGGACAATAAAACACAAAGAGTCTGACTTTGTTTTTGGAAGGTGAAGAGTGTTGCCTCTCAGGGAAAGTCTGACTCATGTGAGTATACAAGAAATGCCACACTGTTCTGACATGCCAAACTAGAGCGCTTTAAAAAGTTTATTTATACCTATTCTTGGTAGGTTTTGTCATTGAACTTCATTGATTTCTCTTCTTGAAAAACATTTTCACCACACAAAGCTGTTTTTCTTGTTTCTTTTCTAGATATGTATTTTAATTTTCACCTGACTGCTTCACATATGGACTTCATTGCAACCAAATTTTCTAGAAGCTATTTACAGCACACAATGTCAAAGTAATGGAGTGATTTAACCTCGAGCATTCTTACTGCTTACTGCAAGATGTCTTTTGGCTTTCTTCAAAGTGGTTATTCTGGAAAAATGCAGAAAGATGTCTTCCTTCAAAACACATTCACATTTTTATCATATAAAAATAATTGGCTGTAAACCAATAAAATATAATTCTTCTCCATCTGTGTGAGAAAGTGAATCCAGATATGACTAACATCCTGCTTCTGCCACCTTTCACATGAAAGTAACTATTACAAGAGGGACAGCTTGTATAACTTGAAGTGATATCTGTAAAAATCTTAAAAGCTATAGCTGACAAGTGAATAGGAATGTGTTCGTGTTCTTAACTTGCACTATTATTTTTAGACCTAATATTTAGAAGATTGTCTGAATGCCAGTGGAATTCTTAAAACTCCCATATCTGTCCTGTGTACTTCAGGTTATCTAACGATCATATGTATTTCAGCAATGATTTCCCAGGTTTCCAAAGAAATGGAAAGAGGCTTTTTTAGGTATCTCAACTTGGCTTAGTGCCTCTGTAAACCTAAAAAAAAAAAAAAAATCTGTGTTTAGAGGAGAAGATTAAAAGAGCAGGATTAAGACCATTTATGTATGAAGATGTTTGAAAATTTGGTTAAGGTGAAAAGTGAGAAAAGCATTGCCTTGAGTGCAAAAAAAAGAATTTCAGTTTCAGAAACTAATTTCTTGATACTTGTGGGCTGGACTGACTTGGATATTTGCATCTAGGCATGTAGATTTGTAGACCCTTGTAGTTACACTTTATATCCGTTTACTGGATGTTACACATAGCATCAGTACATCTGGTTAAGAAAATGAGGCTATTTCAATAGTAATATAAAAACAGCGTTGTAAAACATGATGGCACAGGCAGCCTTTGTTTTATGTCACATAAAGAGCTCTAGGAGGTGTACTTTGGGTTGAGTAAGAAAAGATGATTCTGATGACCAGCTACTCTGGCTTCCCTCTGTGCTGTCCCTCTGCCAAGTGATATGATCACGTTTTTTGCTTTTTCTGACTGATACGTGATCTAGAGAATATTTCTGCCCCCCACTGCATCTTGTTTTCCTCTGTCTTCTGGATGCAGCAATAGAAAGTAACATCTTGCTGAAGTGTTGAAGGAATGCTGAATTGCATGTCTGGGACCCTTTCCAGGTACCTCTTGAGGTTTTCTGGTAGGCAGGGTTTGCATAGCTTGCTGAAGACCTATTAGCAAATACCTTCCTTCTGATCTTGCTGAGAGATTCCCTTGAGCTGAAACCCTTGCTTCTCTCACCTGTCCTCCCAAGTGTTTTCCTCTTTTGTATTTCTCATCATGACTGGTAGTGGCAGTAATGGTAATAGAAGTGGTAAGAATGCTGTCATTGCCAAAGAGCTGAGAAAATAATGAAGGTATGGTCCTGAACAAAGTGTTTCTCACTGATGCTGCTGCCGTGTTCAGAGATACAGCAGCAAATACCTGCTAATGTCTCCTTTTTGCATAAGTCTTCAGATAGTGTGTACTCTAACAACGTTCATCTGCAGCGTTTATTTTAGTTCTGACTTGTCCCTTATAGGCTTATAAATAAGCAGTCATAAGGTGTAACAATCATGACATCAGCCACAAAGTCACTGTGGTATCCCTTTATTGATCATCCCAGGGCTTTACTGAAATATGATGTAAGCAGGGACCTTTTAAGGGAAGCAGTTATATCTTAAATCACTTCAGAATGCAGCCAGTTCGAAAGAAAAACAAGCCCTGTATGCAAACAACCCCATTCTCCAGTCTCAAGTACTTTTCGGTGAAAGATTTGTGCTTCTTTGTTATCTTAACTGTAAAGAAAGGACTGATAATGGAAGTTCCACACAGGCTGCTGCTACTAGAAAATAACTGGGAGATAAGGTAGGCTGAGTAATAGAGAGCTTAGCCAGCTGCTGAAACTGGAGATAAAAAGCTGTATTCCTCTACTGGATTTGACTGGGTGAAGTTGGTTTCCTTCACAGTAGCTTATGTGGTGCTGTGCTTTGGATTTGCAGCCACAACGGTGCTGATAACACAAGGTTGTTTTCTGTGATTGGTGACACACAGTCTTTGCTGCTCCCTCACACTGCCCTGCCAGCAAGTAGACTTGGGCTGCAGGAGAAGTCGGGAGGGGACAGAGCTGAGACAGCTGACTCCAGCTGAGTAAGGGGATATGCCATGCTCACCATACAAATGGGGGTGAGAAGCGAGAAGAGGGACACATTTGGAGTGACGGTGTTTGTCTTCCCAAGTCACCATTACATGTGGTGGGGCCTTGCTCTCCTCGAGGTGGCTGAACACCTGCCTGCCCATGGGAAGCAATGAATTAGTCCTGTGTTTTGCTCTGCTTGTGTACACAGCTTTGTTTTACCTTATTAAACACTTTATCTGAACCTATCCGTTTTCTCTCTTTTCTGATTCTCTTTCCCATCCTACTGGAGTGGAGTGAGAGAGCAAGTGGCTCTGTGGAGCTGGGCTGCTGGCTGGGATTGATCCACAGCAGCCTTTTTCCTTCCAATGTGCTTGAATGTGATGCAAGCTCTGGTCTCAAGCAACACAGTGATTTACTATTTCTAATAATGGTAGATAAAGATAAGGAAAAATACAGAAAACACAGCACTGTTTTGTATGTAAACACTTGGATTTATTTTTTAAAAAATCATTTTTACAGTTGAATCATACAGTATTCTTCTGTACGCCTTAAAATAAAAGCCTCCAGCTTTTAAAAATGCTGCCCAGTACAAAAGTGCTAATGTAAAACTGTAGTGTTTATGTATAGAAACCATCACTGCACATCACTAAATATCACTCTAAATAGTCTCTTCACCAGTATCAATGTGTGGAGAAGAGATGGAAGATAAGACTTCATAATATTTAAGGGCTTTCTTCTTCCCCTTACAGTTCAGTCTTCAGGAGCTTCAGCGCTTTCTGCATATTTGAATACACTGGAAATGAAATATTCATGCATGTTATTTTTGCTGCAACTTCCTCTACCAGCAACCAAAAATGCTGCAGAAAAAATGTCATTACTATTAAAGGTTTTAATCACATGCCTATTGCTATAGGGATTCGGATGCACTTACTCTTCCAAGCAATTTGTCAATGTCATGGGTTTAATTTTGACTGGTGAGAACATTCATTAATGCCAACACATGGGCAGAGACTGGAATTGTGCAGCAGTGAGGGATGGCTGTAGCAAACATCTTTCCCTGCTCCCAGAAGGTTTCCTGACCTGGCCTGTTAGGTCTCATGTGTGAGTTCTCACCATTACTTGCAGTGAACACTGCTGAATTATACAAGTTCCTACTGATGTGTGCTTGCTTTTAAAACAGATGGATGCTTAAGGCGCCGGGCTCTGCCATAATTTTCTTCATCTCACTGAGTTTAAGTCTAGCATCCTGTTTAATTTTAATCTTGGGTAAATGTCTTTCAGCATTTATCACTGACTGTGAGAATCTGTAATGCCTGGTATTATTCCTTGTCATGTGAAAAATATGACTGCTTTCAGAATATTTCCAGAATGTGTCAGAACACTTTACTTACACAGTGAAATGTCAGAAGGCTCGTATGCATAGAGGCGGTTTGAGTATCTTCCAGTAATATCTGCTCTCACAGTCAGGGAAGGATCTGGGGGAAAAGGGTGAGACAATTTGTAGAGGTTAACCTTCAAGGAAAATAAAGCTTTCTGCATTCCTGCTTGCTTCCTTAGTGTTTCTGTGAGACACGTCTGCTTCTGCTGGCTAAGAGATTGTTCTACAGGGTTACTGACATTCCAGATTTAAATGTTATGTTTGCAGGTTTATTAGGAATGGGATGAGCTACCCATTCCAGCGACTGTGGCATCATGCCATTGAGGGAGGAATGGTGGACCTGTGAAGCTCAGTGAGACTGAGTCAATATTTGATCCACAAAACCAACTCAAACCTCTATCTTTCTCATGGAATAAATTCCTGTTAATCAGCTTGAGGATTTGAGGTACACAGTGCAGCAGGGGCTCTATTCTGAGATCAGCTTTGATGCTTGAGGTACTCACCTATGAACATAATCCGAGGGACATACTGGCCATCAGGTGCAAGATTCTTGTCTGTGGTTTCATACTTAAAGAGAACAGAGAATGTTTCTAGTCTAGGAGGGCATGTTACATAAATATTTTTTCTTTCACTGTACTTTGTATTATGAAATACAGCTCAAATAATACATTTTGCAGTTTAAGACGTTGACTGTCTTGGATACAGTTTTTTAACAGCTGGGATTGAAGATTTGTAACAACAGTTCATGTTATTATTAAACTTTACATTCCCTCACATTTTGAGTTTATGATAACTACAGATGAAAAAGACTTACTATGAAATCTGTTATGCTTCAGCAATGGCTGTTTTCCTAGCCAACCTTAGCTATTAAACTCAAGTTAGAATAGCCATAATTAAAAGCAGAACTTTATTGCTTTCACTTAAGTGTAACTGGAACACTTACCACAAGGTTCAGGAGAATGAATTTCTCAGCCAGTTTCTGTATATCTTTGTGGTCAGCAAAGACCTTCTTGAGGGCTAGAGTTGAAACGAATGGGAAAGAAAATTAAGAGATGCCCCTGAAATATATTGACCTTCAAAAAGGAATTCAAGTAAACTGATGAAACAAAATGACAATTTTCAGTTTACAATTGCAGCAAACAAAGATTTTCAGTTCATTCTATTGGGACATGATCCATTCATTTATATTCTGCATTAAAGAGTAATATAATGGTGCAAAATGTCCCATCTTCCTTCAGACAGTGCGGCTGCCTCTCAAATTTGTCTGCTTAGGTTTGAATTTGGGCATTTGACCCTTCCAACCTCCTGTTCTACTGTTGTGGTTTCTGGCCCCAGTTCTTAAGGCACTTCATAAGACAGCATGTAGGGCTTCAGTCTTAAATGTTTGGAAGGGTTTAAACGCTTGTACAAAGACTCTTCTGGAGCTACTGGAGCTATGGATGGATGCAAAGATCTTGCCATGTAGATTGACTTGCAGGAAGGAGGGCCCTCAGATACGTTCAAAGACACTGGGAAAAGAGCAGTCCCAGTTACCAGAAATCCTGGAAGAGCTCAGTTTTAGCCTGAATTGATTTAGTCCCTGGCTGGATTCAGTCTCAATCACTGATGCTATCAAGAGCTGAATATGGTCTTTCCAACAAATTGTTATTTCTTGCTACTTGTCTTGCTGTTGGTTTTGGCTGATTGTGCTGTGAACCAAACTCAGGTTTGTCAGAGGTCAAACCCTGCTGACCTGTGCTCATTTCTCTATCTATTCTGTATCATGCAATACTGAATTACCGTTTTTATTTTATTTCTACACATTGGAAAACACCTTCCTGGTACAGTAACTTGAAGAACACTCCCCATGCTTGTGCAAGCTGCTAGTTCACTAAGGTTTAAGCAGAACGGTGGCTGATTTTTTTTTTTTTTT
>WEKY01062683.1:57409-77136 GCA_013390045.1 Picathartes gymnocephalus
TTTTTAAAGCAGCGTTTTCCCAGAAACTTAAGATATTTTTTTCCAGTCCCCAGTGCAAAAGGATCACCTTGGCTGTGTGGGCAGTCTTCCAAGTGGTGGATAATCATCAGGGGTTTCTGGCTGGAAAAGAAGAGCCCTCGTTAGGAACGGGGGAGGCACGGGGGGCTCAGGGCGGGCGCGGCGGGGCGGGTACCTGTGCTTGGCCCGGAACAGCGCCTCCTCGTAGGTCTGTGTCCAGATGAGCTGGTCTCCCCAGCCTGCGGGAGGGACAGGGGACACACACACCCTCAGACAGCACCTTACAAGCGGGGCCGGGGACCCCGGGTCCGAGTCCTGCCCCTGCCCACCTCTGCCGGGAGGGGCTCGGAACAAACCCGCTGCCAGAGGGCTTTACATCAGGAATGAGGGAGGAGAGGCTGCTAGGAAATACTAGAAAAGGTTCTGCAGAATGAGTAGCAAGAAAATTAATTTTTTAGAACAGCATAGTAGATGAAATATTCACAAGTTTGCACTTTTTAAAAAATTTGGTGGAAGTTTTTTTCAGTTGTTTGTTTTTTACCTCTGGAGAGTGTCTGAGGCAGTTTTGGCTTAGCAGTAGTGTCCTTCGTATCCTTCTTGCCTGCATCCTTTGCCAGAGCACAGGAGATGACAACGAGCAGCAAGAACATGCACACGTAACTCTTCTCCATGGCTGCTGCTGGAACAGGTGAGGGGAAGTCACTGTGGTGCCTCCCAGGTCGGTGCTGGCGGTGAGGCACGCAGCAGATAAGGACAGGATCGGTAAAGCAGCAGGTCAAGTCACAAATATGCAGCGGGGTGAGTCAGGGCTGAAAGGAGCAGCTCCAGGCAGGGGCCTGGGCTTGGGGCATGGAAGAGCGAGGTTTGCTTAGCAAACTGCCCTGAAGGACCTGGCTGCTTCCCACTCCCTTCTTCATGCCGCTGGGCTGTAGCCCTTTTAGGATGTGCAGGTCTGTGTTTGTTAATATCTCTCTCTTCTTTTTACATGTATTGAATATGCTCAGTAAAATAACTGAGTTACAGCTATTCCGAAAGTCCTTGCAAGTCCTAGTAAGTTCACAGTTCTACCTTTATCTCCTAGTGCTAGAGTAACCCAGCTGCAGGTGCTGAAAAATGAATTTGTCTCAGCTCTTCCCCCATTTTGCTGTGGGAGCAACTCAAATGAGAATTCAGAATGTTTAAGCTATAGCATAGACACAGCTTAATGATGTTGTTGAAGCCTCCAATCCTGTCTTTTCCCTTAAAAAAATAATCTAATCCCTAAACCCAGCAGAATCTTTAATGAAAAGAGTGGGGAGTAGCTGCTGTGTGGCACAGTGAGAACTGAAATTGAGTTTGAGGGTGGAAGCAGTACAAAGGAGAGAGCTTTTCCTGAGCCAGGCTGGGGCATGGAGACAAGACACGTCTGATGGAAAGCTCCTCAGCATTTCAGCTGAGATATTTCTCTGAAGGGGAGAATCATTTCAGCAACATGACCCTATGTTTTCTCATTACATTTCCTCATAGAAACTAGAGCCAATATACAAAAGGTACAAAAAGAAAATTTAAGATATTCCAAAAGCAGTACAGAACATTGAAAAGATTCAGGAAAAAAAAAAAGAAAGAAAAAGGAAGCCTACAAAAAGCTCCCCACCACAACAGGCTGACTGTTTTTAAAGTTCAGACAATGAAAACTAAACTCCAGGAAAACAGAAGTGTTTTTCCAGATGGGAACTGCAGGAGGAGATGTTAGCTGAGTTTCCACAAGTGATACAGTGCTCTTTGCTACTGGAAGTCCAATAGAGCTTGAACCCTGTTTCAAGGGTATGAAATACAGCTTTTGCAGCAGACTGCTTTTCTGCCCCAAGAAAAGCTCCTTGGCAAGGAAGAAAATTGCACAAAGATCAATTAAACTCTGTGGATAGTCAGAGTTGCCTCAAGAATTGTTTTGGCTAAAGCTGTATGGCGGAAGTAATGATTCTTTAAAAAGAAAAAAAATTAAAAAGTATTGGACAACCAGGAAATCAAAGAACAGGTACATTTTAGGCTGTTGTGGAGGCAGCATACAGAAAGTAAAGACAGAGGAACATTAAACCTGCTCCTTAAAAACTTTGTCTCCAGAAGACTATGTGCTCTTTTGAAAAGCTTTCCAAAATAACCCCTCTTCTCCTGTTTTTTTAACCTGCAAAGCCAATATTTCTGTAGATATTTTCCTTCGTAACAAGCTGTGCTGGACTGTGCCTGCTTCGCTGCAGTCTTTTCTTTCCACTGACCAGTTTCCCCATCCCCAGCTAGCCCGGGCTCACAGCTCTCCCAGGTACCTTCTGAAGCAGGGAGTGTGCAGTGCCTTACCTTGTTTACTCTCCCAGATGCCTGCCAGGATGCGAAGGTGTTCCTGGTTTCAGTGTGAATGCTGCTGTTCCTACTGCCTATTTATGCACCTTCACACCCCAACTCCACCCACAAGCTTTGAATGTGAATACTACTTTCAAAGAGCTAAACTTTCTAGTTTTTCCCCACCAAAACATTCAGAGTTAATTTTGTAATTAAATAACATTATCGTTTCCTGTCAGATACTGTGTCTAAAGCTCAGAGACATTTCTGTAGACTTTTGGGGTATTTCTTGAAAGGTGATTTTAAAAGATTGGCAAAGATCCAAGTCCAGGTAAGCTTAAGTCAAGACTCCTGATTTGCCTGAAGAGTGATTTGTCTTTTTTTGATTGGTTGGAAAATCCGTATGGGTTGTTGTTCTTTTAGTCCTTCACAAAAGTTAAATTGATGACTCAGAAATGTGGATGTTAATTAGCTAAATAACTGTGTACATTATACAGATATGTGTGCACACATGTACATGTAACAGCACATAGAATTGTAATCAAACCTAAAAAGTGTTTGTAAAGGTTTCCACAAAAATGTGTTTGGACGCTATAATAAAAAACCTGTGTTCATAAGCGGAGATCTAAGCCAACATTTAATTCAAATTCCACAATTAATTAGTTGTGTAGACATTTATTTTTAACTACAATATGAGCACCAGTCATCTTAGGTTTCAGAAGCACATGTAATACAATGATCAGGAAAATGAGACCTGGATGGTCATTCCCACTGCTGCACTGACCACACACAGTCCTTCCACAGAGGTCAGTGCAAGTCTGTCCTCAGCAATATGTGTTGAAGCTACACTATGTTCTCCTTGGTCCATGCCTCATATATTTCAGTGAGATTAAAATCTCATGTTCGTGGGCAGTGAATACTTCAAATTACTCAGCTGGGTAGATGAAATCCATCAGATATGGATTTTCCTGTTTGAAATTCACAGTGCTCTCTAATGGCTGCTAAAAGCACCCATTTGTTACAAATATACTTGAGAGAATTAAGAGCTTTAGATCTTAGTGTTGATTTGGTTTGTTTTTTGGTTTTTTTTCATGAATAATAATTAGGAAGAAAAAGTGCAGAAGCAAGATGATGAACTCAACAACAAAAGACCCCATGGTTTGCTTAGCTGCTTGGTATAATACAAGGGTGAAACCAAAGCTCCCAGGCATATCAGTAATTTTAACTGGCCTTTCTGTATGTTTCATGAAATAAGTATGTTTTCCTGAGAGAATTTGTGTATAAATTTCTACTTCTCCTCCAGCAATTGTCCCTGAAGATTCAGAGATGTAATTTGTTAGCTTCTATATTGTCTATCCAAACTACATCCACTCAGCTTTTCTTCCAAAACATACACCAAAAGAAGTCTCCAAGATCCATATTTGGACATGGGACACTATCTTCGGACAATTTAGGTTACATCCTTAATCTACTTTAGTGCACATGTAGAAGTTAACCTTGAGTTAATTAATTTTGATGTCGTCTTAGGAAATTCATAATTGTAATTTAACAAACTCTTGCTGACTGTCAGGTCACACCTAAGAACATTTGGCAGTTTTAAAGCCTGTTAAAGAAGTTCTAGTTGCTCTCTGGTGATGTGAAGAGATAATGTGTAGGTAGGTTCTCACTCATACACCTTATAAAAAAAATTGGGTTTTGTCTAAAAATGCATCCCCAAAGCTAAGCTGCTACCTGCTCCTGGCTCCAGCCTTAGATGTATCTCCATTTCATTTGCACCTTTGACTTTTCCCGTTTTCAGGGGATGCATTTACCTTAGCCTGTTTCCACATAGCCTTGTTCTTCTTTGACAGAACTGTTTCCTGTAGGAATCTCAGTAATTCAAATACAGCTACTCACAGGGGCTTCCCTGTCAGCTCAAACCCAGTGACCTCGATGCATAGACTTGTCTCTAAACCAGCCTTTTCAATGAGGAGAGGGGGGAGCTCAATCTTTCCCACAGCTCCCTGCTTGGGCCCTGAGACTGTGTCAGCCACTAAGTTATCTTCTGGCCTTTATTAATGGGCTACTTTCTCTGCCTCAGTGACTAAGTCCTGCAGGAACTGCCCCAGAGGGCTTGAACAAAATGGGACTATTCCAGAATGTTTTTCCTCTTTTACTATAAAGATCTGGAAGGCCCTATTACTGTTAATATTTAACATCTTTATAAAACTGGGCATCAGATTTTTAAGATAATTTTGGTTCCCCTGCTCTGAGGTGCCTTTGTTCATTATGTTATACAGAAATTTGCACAGCTTCAGAAGGCTGATGTTACATCTGTCCTGAAGGCGTTCTCTGAAGTGCTTTGTTTTTTCTTGTATTTAGTAATACATAAATTTTAGAATTCAGGAATTTATCCTGATTTCATAATAAACACATGTTTCAAAGTCTTATGATCTACTGCTTAGAATAAATATCAGAAATTTACATGGGAGGAATGAGACATAATGAAGGAGATGTGTAGTCAGTCCCACATTGGAAATGCTCTGAGTCAAAGGCAGAGACAGACAGATCTGGAAATCATCAATCTACCAGTGCTCTTAAAGTAGTAGTATATTGTAAGACATAGTGGTTGAAAGCATTTGAGAACTTCAATTAGTCAAATTTCTGTTGTCAGTACTTTAACCACATGTAGGTTTTTATACCCTGAAAGCTCTTTGGATGAAATTTGACTAAAATTTTCCGGAAAGCTTTATACCCCAAAATTTAGGAGCTGAGATGCCCTCTGACACTTGTGAGACATGCAGGTCCCATTTTGTTTCCTTCTTGCCCTGAAACAGTCCAAGTCCTCTTCATGAATATTATGGGTAGGTGCTATCTGGATTGGAATATGCCATCATAATCAATGTCCCCAGTCGCACGTGCCAAGTCTCTTTATTTGTGTAACAGGCATTTATGCTGGGGCAGGCCCTGAATTCCAGGCCTGCTCAGTTGTGATCTGTTAGGTAAGAAAGTGATTTTTCTCACATTGGCTCAGAAAATATTTGCTAACACTTGCAAATGGAAAGCACTACTAAAGGAGAAACTGGTGTCTTGTAAGTGGTCCAGACATTCTCCTGAGAGTTGGAAAGCCATGGTTCAATCACCACCTGGCTACTTTATTTTCATTACAAAGATACATTTCAATACATGGCTGGAAAGACAAATGTTCTATTGCTGAACATTTAGAGCTGGTAACTGGAGCTCAGGTAAATTTTTGGTAGGAATCTGCTGATTTGTCCTGAAGGATGATGGTTTTCCAAAATAAGTCAGCCCAACATTTTCCTCTTTCTAGTTGAATAAATTACTCAATTAACTTGCAGTACCTAAAGTTTATTGGTAATATTTCTCAAATTGGCTAGCAGAAGAGATGCTAAGGATTTAAAATATGATAATCTGACTCTTTAATTACCGCTTGCCAAACAAAAAAGCACAAGGATTTTGGTATCTTGGAGGCATTTTTTCTACTTAAGTGTGGATGTTTATAATACAAATCACCACCACTTGATACAGGCTGTCATGAAAAGCATGGAGCATCCCTTACATTGTTTTAGATAATGATGTGGGTTTGTCATGCAGCCAGTTCTTATTCTATACTATGTTTTGAGTTGTGATGTGCTGAGATGTCTGGAAGGCATTGCTGAATGACAAGTTTTGAAATCACTAAGTCATTTGAACACCCATATTAAATATACTTGTATTTTTTAACGCACTTTTCACAACAATAAGGAAACTGTCATGGTCTATTACACCAAGGAGTTTCAAGATTTTCAGCATATGTGGAATTTAATTGCTCAGTTGTGTTTGGTAAGAGAAAGCCTGATTCTGGTAGTCTTTATATTTAACTTCGAAATATTTTTTTCAGTTCCACAGGGAAGTAGTGAATGAATGAAGAGGGATTCTGTGATGAGAGGGACTGGGAAGCTGGGGCTGTACCTCAGCCTGTGAAGAAGACTGTTTATCTGGTCTTCTTAACTGGGCAAGTCAGTTATGATCAGCATTGCTTCATGTCTGACATTCTTATACTGAAGTACATACATTGTAATAAATTAAAATAACTAGCTCTGTCTGAAGCCAGAAAATTTGCTATACTACAAAATTAAAGCAAATGACTCCTTCCCTGTCTGAGCAACTGATATTCAATTTTCAGTATAACTTGGAATCTGTAAGCCAGCAATTTCCTATTTTGTTTTACTGTGAGATTACTATGAGAACAGTGGGGAAAATGTTTATGTTTTGAATAGCTTATTTTTGTACTTAGTATCACATGGGCAGTTTTTAACTAGCCCCTTTCTGTTAATTAAGCCCCCTTCTGTTTCTGACCTGCCTTGGTCCTTGGATGCTAAACTCTATTACAGGCAAGTAGCTGAGCCACAATGTTCATATTTCAGTGAGTCTCCCAGAGCTGCCACCTTGCTGTAATCTCTCTGTAGGCCTCCTTTGTATTCATAGTTCTTATTTCAAATTTATGTTTGTTTGTCTGTAACCCAGACCCTCTCAGTTTTCTCTCTGCTGCTTCAGTCTGAACTGGGTGGGGGGTCTTCTCTTGGGCAGTTCTAGTTACCTTGTCAAGGTTAAATCTGGGATTTAGCAGTCTCATTTCTGAGCTGGATTTTCCAGATCGTGAATATTATATTTTTATCTGGGTTTCAGCCACAAAGTTATAAAACAAACTCTCCAAATTTAGACCAGGCATAAAATCCTCTGTGTTTCCACCTTCTTATTTTACCTTTTTTTTCCCTTATTTTTTCTTTTTTTGTGAGGGGAGCATGGGGAATGTTTTTTCATCTTGTACTACTGGCACAAGTTACCCAGAGAGGTGGTGGGATAACTCTTCTGTCAGGTTTCAAAGAGTTGTTCAACAAAGTTTGATTATTAATGCCTTTATTCAGTGGTCATGCAGGGGGATGGGGTTGAAAAGAGTACTTTTATCCTGTCCGACCTTTAACTGTTTGTAACATGAACTTTGAAATAACACAGCACCCTGCTCCAGCTGCTTCATGCTATGAGGTGCTCCTAATGCAGAATGTTGAACGAACTTCTGAAAGCTTCTCACTACAATCCTTATCTGCAAATATTGACATAATTTAAATCCTTTTGTTATACAGCATCCTCATGACGTGTTGCAGACCACTGCATTACCAGTAGGACAAAGAAAGTGAGGGCACATCCACAGTGCTGGGTCCAGTTCTGAGGTCCCCAGCACAGGAGATATGCACATACTGGAACAAGTCCAGCAAAAGGGTTCAAAGGTGGTGAAAAGATGGAACATCTGTCATTCGAGGAGGGGCTGAGAGAGCTAGACTGTTAGGCTGCAGAAGAGATGGCTCAGGGGGATCTCATCAATGTGTATCAACACCTGATTGTGGGAACCTCCTTGTCCAGAGGAAGGCCACAGAGATGATCAGAAGGCTGGACCATGTCCTCAGCAGACAGATTTGGGGTTTTGACCTGGAGAAAGCTCTGGGAGACCTTGCAGCATCTTCCAGTACCTAAAAGGGGCCTACAAAAAAGCTGGAGGGGGACTTTTTTCAAGAGCATGTAGAGATAGGATGATGGGATAATGGCCTTAAAATGAATGAGAGTAGGTTCAGATTAGGTATTAGTAGAAAATTCTCTATTGTGAGGGTGGTAAACCTGTGGGACATGTTGCCCAGAGAAGCTGTAGATGCCTCATCCCTGGAAGTGTTCAAGGCCAGGTTGAATGGTGCTTTAAGCAGCCTGGTCTAGTGGAAGAAGTCCCTGCCCACATCAGGAGGGTTGGAACAAGAAGGTCTTTAAGGTCCCTTCCAACCCAAACCATTCTAGGATTCTTTGACTCTAAGAAGGAAAAGTCAGACTCTTCTCTGAAATCAAGTGATAGGATGAGAGTCAATTGAAATTCAAGAAATTACATGCAAATATAAAATATAATTCTTTCCCTTTTGTAATGTGAGGATGATTGAAGACTGGAACAGGCTGTCCCAAAAAGCTGTGGAATCCCCATCCTTGGACGTATTCAAAACTCAACTGGGTATAGCCTTGAGCAACCTGCTGTAGGTGACCCAGCTTTGAGCAGGGGAACTTGGACAAGACAGTCTCCAGAGGTGCTTGCCAAATTCAACAGTGCTGTTATTTGATGAATCTACATATGTAGTATGTATAAAAGAAAGGTAAAATAGTACAAATATGAACTTATAATTGAACCCACACATATCTACTCTCAGCTATGCCTCATCTGTTGCCCCATATAAGCTAAATTAATGGTAAAATGCCCTACTATGGTCACAGATTAGAATTTTATTGCTGGAACAGTAATGAATGGTTATTAACTTTTACCCATGAGATGCTCATGTTTCACACCACTATGGGTCATACACTGTACAAATACAGTTGTAATGTCCCTATCAGGATAGCTAGCTGGCTGTTCAAGCCAATTAGAGAGACTTTAGGCAACGTGTACTTAAAGTTTTGTTTGAACGTTATGGCCTGGAAATGGTAAGCACACCCCTTCAGGTGGTGACACTAAACAAGCAGTATCAGTCACAGGGAGCTGATAGAGGATGGGTGTTACCCTTCTCCTGCTGGCACAGTTCCACAGATGGCTTGATGATAACGTGGCTCTATCTGGGCATTCAAATGCAAAACGCTCATTTAAAATTGCTCTTTTAAAAACATTTTTCTGGAGGTGGCATAAGCAGTGCTATCCCAAATCTTGTGAAATACTTAGTGGCCAAAAGGCTGATAATGTATTTCAGCTATGCTTAGTGCAGAGGTGCAGGAGCTGGGACAGAGCGACGGTCTCTCATTTGCCCTCCCTCTCCACAGGGTCATTCCAGCAGCTAACAATGACTGAAATAGAAGCAAACTTAAGCAGTGTGATATTTTCACATCTAGCTGTTCCCCCTACCTAGCTGTATCACTTGGAAATTCCCTGGGAGGCAGGGAATTCCCACATAGTCAAGTCAAAGGTAGTCTAATCTCTGTATGCCAAAAAAATTGTGTGGAAAAAGATGGAGAGGCAAGTGTGATCTGAAAGCAGACCACTTAAAAGTAAACCACTTCATATGTAAAAATGCACATATTAGAGTTCCTGTGTCAATTATCTGTTAGGAGCCATTTCTGCTTTTAACATGTCTGAATGAGAAGAAAAAATAAGGTGTAATTTCTTGTTTTGTGTTGAGAGACGTGTAGCTATCCTGCTTTAGCTAGCTAGGTTTTCAGAGTTGAATGTGTTGAGTCACTACAAACACCAGCAGGCTGGGATTTCAGTTCCTGCCCTCCTGTTTCATGTCATGCAGCTGCTGGAGCTACAGATTAAACAGGCAGCTGGTGGAGAGCTGCCTGCAACCAGCAGCCTCCTACATTCTGCAGGTGTTGCTGGGCAGAAGTAACCGGGGACCAGCTGGTAGCACCCACCTCCTTTCTGGCATGAGTGGAGGGGATATAAATCAGCAGCACAGGAAGAATGGAGGAAATGCCTGTCTTTGCTTGGCTGTTGTGGAGCTCTGCTGTTTGCTGCTTCGGTGGGTTGGTTAGCAGTGCTGAATCCAAGCTGTTAATATCGGACATAGTGCTGATCCCTCCACTGAATCTAAGTCTTCAGTGTCAAATATCAAAAAGTTAAAAAGCAAAATGAAAGTAATGTACAGCAGTCATGTAGATGATGTCAGTTATTTGGAGAGAAGCAATTATTCAATGCTTTATTCATGTAGCTGCCATATGCCCAAAGACCACAGGCATGGGAACCAGTAAGTATTGTTATTATTTTCATTACAGGTTTATATGGTAGGCACTACTTTCACCTGGTTCCTATGGTGATTAAACAATAAACTGTAAACAGCTTATAAGTTCCACTATCTGTTCTAGCTCCCTGTACTTTCTAATTGAAAATCCTAAAAAAGCTAAAAAATTATTTGCAGTTATGGATGAGGTTCATGTGGACACTTGGGTATTGCAAATGTCACGTTGCGTGTGTGCAGAGCTGTTCGCTATGGTTAGGAGCTGAGACCTTTTGTGTGCTTTCCCATAAAATCTTTCTTTTTTCCTTCTCTTTTAGAAGAAAAGGAATCTATCAGACAGTGGGTCCAACTAAGGATGCCTTCATAGTTTTGAGAGGTGTTCCTTATACTTGTATTTCTTCTTTCTATTGACTAATAAGATTGTCATACTGGTATTTCCTTGCCAACTTCCTGGTTGATGTGTGCAAGGGATCAGCATCTAGCTTGCTTGAGTTTGTTTCTCATGTAGCCGTTATGCAGAACCAGTCCTACTTTTTGGTCTTAACTGTCCTGGCTCAGCCCAAAAAATAAATAACATTCTTATAGCTGGTAAATTAAAGTAGAGTCATCATAAAAGCCTAAGAATTACTGTAAAAAGTGGCAAGCTACATCTTGAACTTCGAGACCATCCTTTTGGTGATTTACACTGCTATGTCAATGAAACTTAAGCATGAATGCACCGTGAGAATAAGAATTTTCCAACTGTCTCCTTGAGTCAGCTGGATTGGTTTTGAAATATTACCATGCCATTTTTTTTTTCTGTTATATTCCTGCATTTTCTGTGATTATAACTCCTGATACAATTAGCTCTACCTTTTAACTAATTCAGTTGCAGGCTGTAAGGCATCTGGGAGATGCCTTGACATTTTGAGGCACTCCAGCAAAGTCAGTGGGGCTATTTGTTGCATGTGCATTTTTCTAGCAGAGCTTGGGTCTACATTACTCACAGGCCTTTTAGTTCCTTTGCATTTGGGAAATAAGGAAAAATAGTTTAATTTAACAAATCTTTTTCAGGTAACTGACACACGCCTTGGAAGACTAAAGATGCTTAAAGGAGAACATGGTGTGATTCTTGGGGGTGTCCTGTTTGGGGATAGGAGTTGAACTTTAATGGCCTTTGTGGATCTCTTCCAACTCAGCATATTCTGTGTTTCCATGGTCAGGTTAAAAAAATGTTCATTTAAAAGAAGAAATGTTGAATTCACAAGTCTGGGGAACATGAAACTGGTGCTATGTGTTTTCAGGTAATTTAAATTGAAAAGCAAAATTGTTCTGGGGTATTATTCTTACTGCACAATCATAAGATTTTCTTCCTGTCACTAATGTTGCTCATGTAAAGAAAAATTACCCCTCCAAATTGTATTAGCAAGGTGAATCTATTAGCTAAGACCCCTCCAGGTAAATCTCAAGAGTTTTGCCTTCATGAGAGTGCACCCTGTTGCCATGTTTCCTTCCTGTTGCCTGTTTGGTGAGCAAACAAAACTTCTGTGAGTTCATTCAGTGATGTGGTTCACCCTAAGGAGAGAGACTTCGGGTTCCAAATTCTATATGCATCTGTCTTCCTGCTATTTCTAAAAAATTTAAAGGCAAGCTCTGTTCTTGGTCACTTTTCAAAAGGTCATTTTTTAATTTTTGTGCAGGAATGCTAATGTACAAGTCAGCCCTTAAATGAATCTCAAACTGAACATCCTTTGCTTTTTCAGAGTGCATCAGCTGGTATGATAAATTCAGCTCTCCTTGCAAACTGCTTAATAGAGAATCCTTGTTTGATAAAATGCTTTGGTTCAAGAGGAAGATGCATGGTGTTGGAGCTGAATTCTGTAAAGCCTTCTAACCAGTTCCAGACCAGTGCTGCTCTCCAGTTTGCTTGGTTTCACTGAAATCTGCCTTGTGTATGAGTCTTGCCCAGGATGACTTGCAGAGCTGGTGAGCAGGAATCTCTCACAGCAGTAGCCCTGGGTGTTGGTTCTCTGCTCTGCCATCATAGCAATTTGGGAGTGGCTTTGTTTAATTAATAATCAAAATATCCTACTTGCTACCTTTAGTTTCACTAGGGAAGTGGAGAAGGGGAGAGAGAGAGAGAGCAAGCCTACCTGTGGCGTATAACAGTAATGAGATTTAAATATTATGGCAGATAAATTGCAAAAGTTTATTCTATCCATAAAGGAAGATACCCTTTTACTTTCTCTGTGTGTGTTCTATGTAAGAAGGTATTACATTCTGAATGTGTTGGAGAGGGCATCCTAATGCAGGAATGCATCTCTCAGTCAGCAAATCTGAGATGGATGAAAATTAGTGCTGGGTTTACTCTGCTGGTTGAACAGTAGCTTGCAGCTAAGTTGTACAAAAATATTGCTGCAATTCTTCTAACAGGAAATTAATTGGATGTAAAACTAAACGCAAACAAAAGCTGCACCCTACAGTTGTGGGGGATTTGTTATATTATTCTATGTCTTTAAGATTGTGTTTTTTGCCAGTTCACGCTAAGTCACGAATTTAGCAAAGATAATAATGAAAGACCCCCCAACATCTCTTTGCCCATTTGCTATGGTGCTAGGGTTGATATTTTGGAAAATAAATGTACATTTGGAGGCTGGAAAAATAACAACACTAATTCTTTGTTTCAGTGAAGCTGTCCCTGCCCTTGGGCCTATTCATAGGTTGTGCATCATGCAACTTCATAGTAACAGTGGAGTCAGATTCAGGCCACTCTTTTTTCATTCATTCATTTTAAATTTTTTTTCAGGCTTCTGCAGAAGGATAAGAATTATGATTTAGGCAAGATTTTTAGAAGGGGTGACTGGGAATCCAGAGAGTTATTTGTTGTCAACCAAGCATTTTAAACAAAAATAACTTTAAAAAAAAAAGTACTTCATCAAAGACTTGCATTTTCGCTGCGTCAAATTGTCATTTTCCAAAAAAAAACAAACATCTGTTTGGATATGAAAAGTATAATTTTTTTACAAAATTTTTCATTGAAGTAAAAATTTGTTTAGAAAAAGTAGTTATTTTGGCTTCACTTCCCAAAATGAGACTGTCACAGAGAATTGCTTGTGCTGTTTCTATTTGTGGAGATCCACAGTGTGAATAATTCTCTAAATGAAAGCATAAGTCAGTTACAAAATCTATGTTTTAGACTTTTAACCAGTTGAACAGTCTTGTGGGAGATTGGTAAGATAAGATAGGTTAAATCATAATTAGATGATGGGGTAAGATGTAGCATGACACATAAAATTTGTAATTTTCCATAGAGTCTCCCACTCCTGGTAGAAAATCAGATAGCGAATTTTTGCCTTATAAAGTGGACAATTTAAATGCTCCTTGAAGTGTAGTGAGGTTTTAAAAATTTTTAGAGCGAGAGATTAGAATTTTTGAAATTGCTATTCATTCAACCTGCAACTTCAGGACAAAGTGCCACTGAAATCTGAGCAATATTGCACTCAATACTTGGATCCACAACCCAGATATGCATTTTGTGCTTACAATTACTAAATTTACTTGTGACTTTCTACTAAGTCACCCTCATGTTCTTGTTGATTAGAAACACTTTGTTTAACATGGTTTAAGTGTTTAGCACTGCACAATGACTACAGCTTTTACCATTCTGAAGGAGTTTGTTTTGGATATGAACCTGGGTCATTCCAGAGTTCTTGTGGGGCATCTTAATATTACATCTACACTTTGAATCCAGTTTTTCTTTGGAGTTCTACCATTCATGCCTCCAAAGGTGAAATCAAAGAATGAAGTGTAAAACTCCAAAATTGTGCACATAGATCAATTCAGTTATGAAACCGTGTCAATGAAACTGTGTTGGCAAACTGTTACTATTATAATAACAAAAAAGAGAAATTATATAAATGGAGATGTGAGAGCACAGGGCTGATGGACTCCCCTGTGCCAGAGCTACTGGAGCAGAGTGATGTTGTAAGTACACACAGCAATGTAGGAATTGGCAGGTCACAGCATAGTCACACAAATGTTTGGAAAAGCTTCTCCTTTTGAGTGATAAATCTTAGCTTATCTGATATAATACTGTGCAAAAATTGGACTAAGCACCACTGGAGTTATTTGGGACACAGGAGTGATCACACTGTCATTTTGACAGATGGAATGCACCAAGTTCACCATCATGGGTAATCAGTTAACTGCTTATCTGGGTACCTTCATTCCTACACTCTTTTTCAGTCTCTGAAGAACCTTCCCTTCCTTCTTGGGCAAGCTTTGCCATAGTCCTGAGTAGCCCTTCTTTTGCTAGGACTTTAGAAGAGTTTCATGTCTGCCAGGCATGGTTTTAAGGTTAAACTGTCTGAGCTACAGCCTGAGTGTCCTGTGTTAGTGCTCATTTATGTCCTGTTTCCTGTCCAGTTCCTGGGGACTGACTTTGAACTCACGCACCAGCTTAGAGTGAGATCTCAGCCCTCTCCCTGAATGACCTGGGGTCATGATGATGTATGTGTGTGTGATTATAACTCTTGGTCTGAAAACCATGTGGCAGGGCAACTTCTTTGTTACTGGCTCAAGTTTTTAAATTCATCCTTAATTTTTCCCATTTATAGTGATGTCAATGTTTAATAATCTTTGAAATACTGTCCCTGTGGCACAGAATATGGAACTATAACTCAATATAATGCAGGGGTGTAGCAGGTGTGTGTTCAGGCATCCTGAACAGGATGTGATGGCGGAAGTGTCCTGGAACTACCTTCCTCTTAATTCCTGCATTTAGCTCACTTGCAAAGATAATTGGATATAGTTTCTTCATGTAAGCAGTAGCTTGGCTTGTACTTCTACTTTGTTTAATGACTAATCTCTTCCAATCTATATATGTTTAATCAGGAGATGACCTAGGTCAGATAATAAGTCTGCTGCAAATGTTCTATTTGCAGCATGTTGTGCTAAGCAGTAGCAAATCTGTTGAGTATTCTTGCAATGCAAATCCCTTCATATCACTTTTACTGATGGAGAGAAAAGGTGTCAGATTATGAGTGGCTGCCTGCCTATTCCTGACTGACTTGATGTTTTCAAGAACAGTTTCAGGGAATAAATGTACCTATGCTATATTTATCCATGATGGTTTCAGTTTGTCAAGCTGCTGCTAATTTAAGTTACAAAGAACTTCCTTTAGTATTAAGCAATTATTTATAGGTCAATGAGTGTTAAATAATTTGTCCTAAATCTCATACCTATTCCAAATCTTGTGTACTTTTATTCCTGTTGCTTACTGATTCTATAAATGCAAATCACCATATATCATTAAAATCTGATCCAGAAATTTCAAATTACCGTGTCTGTCTGTTAAAGCTACATTTTAAAAACATCCATCCATCCCTTTATCTATCACTGTACACATGCAGACTCCAGAAAGGACAACGGGTCTTGCCAGAGCAGTGATGCAGAAGGCCTCTTTTTCAGTTAATATTTGGGAACAGAAAATAAGCTTCTTTCATGGTGGTCATTTTAAACATTTGATATCCTTCAGGACTACTGCTCACTGTTGCAAAATTGAAAACCCTCATGGACTGCTCTCTTTGTTTTGTGGAGTCACATCAAGGCTGTCCTTCAGAGGGTTTTTCCATTGTGGCCAACAGGCAAGCCTGCTCCTCTCTGTGTGAATTTATTCCAAACCAGTAAGCCATGCCTGGGACTGGGGACTGCTGAGCTGGATGAATCTGCCCCTTGACAAAGGACACGCTGTCTCATTACAGTGCCTAGCGTGATGTCAATGATGTGGTTGGTGCTCGCTGAGGTCACTGCTTCCCTGGTGAAGGGGAGGGCAGGAGGTCAGCCCTGCCAGCCCAGCCTGAGGAATGCCTCAGTGCTGGCTCTAATTGTGCTCCTGTGGTGAGGAGCTCAGAAACGAGAGACTAAACCACTGCACTGAGCTGCTGCACTGGGAGGACTGTTGGGAGGTTTTTCACATGGTAGCCTGTTCAACAAAGCCCCTAACTATACCCATGCTGGGAGATGGCTGTCATTCTGACCCAGGCTATTTGTTTCCTTGTTGCCTGATTATGGAAGATTAATATTCTGCCTTCTTGCCCCCTCTAATATTCTGGTTTAGGGGGAGCATAGGAAACAGCTTATCCTATCAAATAAAGTGATAGGGAATGATTCTTGAATGCTTGATCATTCTTGTCATACTGTTTGACAACTCTTTTTGTGTTGTAAATGTGCAGTAAGACCTTTGATCCCTGAGCTGGTCACATTAAGTTCACTGCTCAGGCCGAGGCCCTGCTGTGCATTCAGTGAAGGTTTTGTATCTGTGGAAAAGAATTAAGGGACACAGAGTGCTTTGTGCAAACCAACCTGGGAGGATAGATGTGTTCTGGAAATTAAGCTGAAGCTGTGTCTCTGCAGAGGGAGTGGCATTGCTGTGCAGGCTGGTTGCTGCTGCAGCGGAACACAGCTTTGCCTTGCCCTGTTTGCTTAGCTGGGTGGATGCTGGAGACAAGGGGAAAGTAGAGAGGAGCCCGCCATGCACAGGGTCCTCGATGAAACACAGGAGTCATCATGTGGTGAAAAGGGAAGAAAGCTGCCCTGTGCTTTCTGTGCCAAAAAGGGAGGGTGTGATGGTCACTGACAGCTCTTCCTGCCTGGATGCCCTTTTGTGCTGGAGGAGGAAATGAAGAGTCAGGGCGGTGATACATGTGCTTATGGTGTGAACTTCCTGTACGTAGGAAAGGATGCTGCTATCTCCCGCAAAGCCTCCCACAAACCCTGTAGGAACAACTGCAACCACTCCTGACATGACTGACCCTGAGTGACTGCTTAGCAGGGTCCACAGGGAATAGCTGCATTGTGAAGGACTTGGCTCAACTTCTGTTCTCCCAGGTGTTTCAGAAAGAGGGATCTCTAAATGAAGACAAATAGAATCAGTGATATAATAAACCAATGACAAAGAAATGTTGAGCAACAATCAAAACTACATGCAGGGGCTGTAAGTTTGCTGTCATGGATACATGGCCATTTCTGGGTTATTTTAATTGTGCAATGAATTTATAATTCAGAAAAGCATGAAGTGTTGTTTTGGTGAACAAAAACCCTATCATACCTATAGTTTTACTTAAAAATAATGTTTTAGTTATAGCAGTTTTCCTCTGATTGTGAAAGTTCCTTTGATTTATGAATATTACTTAGATTATATGCCCTGAAGTTAAAATAATTTTTCTAGTCACTTATGAGAGAAATCCACTGGAGAGGTATTCCCTTGCTGTGGAAGCTATATTATTGACTTCTTTGATTCATTTACCAGCTCAGTTAATCTGGGTGGCCTTCCTTTGGTCATGCTCATAATTCCTTTCCTTCCTCATCCCAGGAAGGACCAAGATACAGGCAAAAACTGCCTCGAGAAGGAAGCTGCATGGCCTGGAGATATGAGAGAGAGCAATGTGCAATTGCTGTAAATGGGGAGGCCAGATTCCAGAGCTCCTTCCCTCGCAAATCTGTGCTGGTAAAAAGCAGTTTAAAGAAGCTTAGACCAGCCTCTCTTTGATGCAAAATTTTTTTTCTTCCCAGTTATAGAGTGCATGGAGAAAAGAACCTATAAAGTCACAATTTGCACTGTTGTTCTTTACATCCTTTGTCACTCCATCTTCCCTTGAACAGGACAAAGGTTATATGTTACAATATTTGTCTTAAATACCTGTCAGTGATGACCCTCCCTTCCCCAGGCAACCACTGACAGCTGACTCATGCCTTTCACCTAGGGAATGACAGCCTCAAGGCTGTAGTTTTTGGCTTAATTCTGGCTCGAGTTCAGGAAAATATCATTTAAGATATACAGAGGAATTTTTCAGTGAATGGTTTATCCTTTCTCTACTGTCTTCCAAATTCAGTCTTACTTTTGACATTCCTTTCCTTCATGTTTTTCCTCTTAAATTTAGGGAGGATAAACATTTTGTGCAGATAAGGTAACAATGACCAGGAGAATTGTGATGCATGTGCGTATTTTAAAAACAAATGAAAGAAGTGTATCACTGTCATGTTCACTAGTATGCAACATTTTGGAATAAATTAACTCATGGTTTAGTAGCATGAGTTTCTAAATTATCATTCCCAGCTATAGCCCTTCTTGCTGTCTTATCCAAATAATTAGTTGAAACATAAAGATGAATTTTAGATCCACATAGTATAAGTGGTTCTCTCAACATGAAAAGGAAAAAAATCACAGCTATAGAGAATATATTTTTCAAGTTTAATGTGTAGAATGGCTACACTTATGTAAGTTGCTTATATAAGAAGTTACCACTTACTTCATAAATTTGCACCTAAAATTAACAGAGATATCTGTGTTTCATTCAGGATCTACTCTTCCTAGCATTGTCACTTCAGCTGTGTAAAATCTGTCCTTTCTCTACTAAACAAGCTAATTTCTGTCTGCTGTTCTACTCTGGTTTCACAAAGTCTAGCTTATTTAGGAGATGAGTTTGAAAATTTTCTGTAATGATCACACAGTAAATGCCTTGGTACCTATGAGGATAATTAGAGATGTTTTTTCTTGCCTGAAGAGGTGCATAGAGAAGTGATTAGACCCAACATATGCCAGGAGGAGGCAGCCTTTCTATATCAAGCTTTTTATAACAAGAGATTATAAACACTCACAATTTAATTGCAGAAACACACTGGCAATATGTTTGATGTTTCATACAGTGAGCTTATACCCTTCTTATAGGTAATAAAATCAGTCATTAAAAATTCTACCACCCAATCCAGGAGAGACAACATGTTCCAGATATGTACTTGCATTGCATGGAAGCACTGGATGTGTAGGTAAATCACAGGGAGTGATAGGTCCTCGTGTTCTTGTGCATAATTCCCTTCAGGTATCAATAGGGAATTCAGGCATCTGTTGTAACCAAAGCAGTTCATGCTAACAGTTAATCTGAAAATAAGTTAAGAAGAGAAAAGAACTCATAAAGAAACTTCAAGACTCAATAACTAGCTGAAGGCCAAGGCTCTTTTCTGAGGTAATTGTTGTTCTCCATATACAAGTTAGCATCATATTTGGTAGATACAACCTTTATTTCTTCTGCCATCTGCCTCAGGCTATAGTGGATACTCTGCCCTTGAAGCATAAGCTTCTCCGCCTAATTTGTACAAGGCCAACTAGCATTAACTACTAGTTAAACTCTGGATAAGCTCATAACAAGCAAAGGATTATGATTATTGTTCAATCATGTGTCAAAATGAACCAAGGAGAACAATAATGACAGCTACCATGTCTTCCCTTCATCAAGACAGGGCCAGTATTTTTGTCTAGGAATAGTGCATTTTGCTTGTGCAGTAATCACTCACCTCTAGTACCATGTGGGGAGCATAATGGCCAAAAAGGGGAAATGTGTTCATGTCAGCAATATGTGCTGCTGTTGGGGCTGGGTTCTGACCTCATTCCATGGAATCACAGAATTGTTTGGGTTGGAAGGGACCTTAAAGATCACCCAGTTCCAAACCCCCTTCCATGGTCAGGGACACTTTCCGCTGGACCAGGTTGCTCAGGACCCCATCCAAGCTGGCCTTGAACACTTCCATTAGAGTCCTTGTAAGCCCAGCAACTGCATGCAGACCTCTAATTGCTCCCATTTGTTCCCCATGCCACGTGGGTCTGTGGACAGGCAGTATAGAGAG
>WEKY01062686.1:0-22414 GCA_013390045.1 Picathartes gymnocephalus
GGAAGATGGGGAGCTGCTTGCTGTTAGAACTTGTTCCAGTGTAAGTATTTGTAGGCAGCAGTCAAGGCACTTCCAACTTTCTGTTCACTATACTGCACTGACATTTAAAACCTTGTTTTATTTTTCCTTCCTGTCCTGGTTTTGCATTAAATTGACTTTTGGTAAAGAGGAAAAAAATCAAATCTTTCCATCCTTAGATCTCTTTCAAAATGCCTTTTGAGCTCCACCCACTGCTCCCATGTCTTTCCTGAACAGGACTTTGTGACTGTTACTACTGTAGCAGTAGACTGGTTGTTTCACCCATGTGTTGTTTCCTCGTTTGTACCTGGTGGCCCCTTTTTGAAAGGAGGTTGTAGGGGGGCGGGGGTCAGTCTGTTCTCTCAAGGAACAAAAGACAGGAGGAGATGGCCTCAGGTTGTGCCAGGGGAGGCTTAGGTTGTCAAGCACGGGAACTGGCTGCCTGGGGAAAAGAGTCACCATCCTTGGAGGAATTTAAAAGACATAGATACTTAGGGATATGGCTGGTGGTTGGTTGATGGATAGTTTGCTGTTTTAGTGGCTGCATCAGCTTGAGCAGGGATCAGATGAACGTAGAGAAAGCTGCAAGAGGGAATATGTGGAGGTGCATGGCAGAGAGAAGGGTGCAGCTTTTTTCAGCAGCACTCAGCTCTCAGATTGTCTCAGCTGTCTTGTGCAGTCCTGCTGTAATAGATGACCTGCTGCCTGAATTGTACCCTTAGAAATGCCATGTCCAGGGTGGATTGGTCACCATTCAGGTGAGCGGGACCATTGCTGGTGGTGTTTGATGCCCAATAGCTATCAAACAGCTGCTGAAACAGATTTCTGGCAATCCAGTCCCATGGCCATGCCTATGGCCACGGCTCTATGGCAGCAGGATGCTACACAGAGGCTGTGGACACATTCCTTAGCACAGAAAGTCTGGGGTCAGATTTAAGTAGCTGTAACTCATGATTCCTTTTACTTCTGAGCAAGAAACTACATCTCTAAATCCTCCTAGTAAGAGTCCTGTGGATCAATTCCTCATGATTATGGGTCACATTTTGTGGTCAAGCATTGAGCCAGCTTTTAGTTTGTCTAGGTTGGTGCCATGTTAGTTCTCTGTGTAGTGTGAAATGTCTTTTAGGCAAGTTGTTACGTGGTCTGGTGTTTCTAGAACATTGGAGTAGCCCAGGCAGATGCTGTTGGGAGTGCTGTATTTATCAACCATACCCATACACCTGTCAAGAAAACTAATCCTAAACCCATCCCAACCCAAAATGAAAGGTTCGTTTGACAATATTGAAAGGCATTTAATCACATTCTCCTCAATTCTTCTCAAATTTCTTGTTAATGGCATTCTAAAATGATACTTCCATTACTTCACTTAAGGATGATGTCAGGCTTATCATTACCCCTGTTTTCTTCTTGCCCCTATAGATTTTGGCTTTAAGCTGGTGGTCTTCAAAATGCTCTGAGTTGTGCTAGTGTTAAAGATCAGTATTGTTGATGCAGAGCACCTTAGCCATTTTGTTATGTGTATGTTATGTGATGCTAATTAATTTTGAAAATGTTCATCTTCAGCAGGATGCTGCCTTATTTTTTTCTTCAATTATAAGTTGTACCTTTTCTATTGTGTTAGTGCAAGAAATTATTTTTGGAAGTATGGTCTAAAAACTGAAATAAATCAATCTTCTAAACCAATTTATTTAGTCATCCACCTAAATCCTTCCTCACATAACTTGCATTTTCACCTTTTCGTTTCTGAGAATCTTTAAGGTTTGATATCTTTCTTTCTTTTCTATTTTATCTAGAGGACAGGGACCTTGCCACAGTAGGGAGCCTTTACTCCAACCTGTAGGTCTCTAGGCTAANNNNCAACCTGTAGGTCTCTAGGCTAATGTGTAGTCGTGGATGGGTTCTGGTCCTATGCATGGATTAGAAATAAAATGTGTTGAGAAGGATTAGGTTTTCCAGTGCGCAGCCCAAATAATAGAATAGAACAAAACTAACTGGAACTGGGGGATCATGGCATGCAAAATCTTTAGCCTTGCATATTAGGCTTTCCTTGAGCATTGTTTAGTAGGGGAGCTTCCCAAGGAGGAGGAAATCAGTCCATTCTGGAGGGGAATGTTGTGAATGATGTATAGCAGAGTATATCATCTGCACCTCTGCTGCAGATGCATCTTCCAGGGATAGATTAATGTTAAAGATGGATGTTCAGTGTGAAAAGCCCATCAGTGGGGAAAACCCTTGTGGAAAATGATCAGTGTCCAAAACATAAAAAGTGGTTAAGTGCTCATTTTGCTCTGTGGGAAAATGAACAGATTTAGAGTGTGTGTATGTATGCACATGAATGTAAATATATGGATATATAAATAAATATAGAAGTATGGTTTCCTAAGGGATTCAAAAGTATCTCAGCTTGCATTAGCTATTCCTAGTGTTGTGTCAAAGTAAATACAGCAGCCACTGTGTAGTGTGGTGTGCCACTGTGGGACTGCACCACCTTGTGTGGGCCTTTTTATTGCAACCCCAGTTTTCACCTATCACTTGGGGAAGACCTTAAAAGTAAAGATTATCTTCAGAGCTCTGGTAGTGGCCAGAAAGCGTCACCTTTTTCCAAGGTCCACATGGTGTATTAGATCTGTGCATCACTGCACTTTACATGGTTTGAGCAGATTTTGCTAATGCAAAAATCTGTCTTTTTTCATATTCTTCCAATTCAAAGTTTTCTATCCATTGCNTTTTCCTTTTTCCTTTTTTTTTCTTTTTTCGTTTTTTTTTTTTTTTTTTTTTTTTTTTTTTTTTTTTTTTTGCCATCACCGTATAGCCTCTCTTACAGCAAGCACTAAACTTCAACTCCCCAGAGAGAAGTAAAAGTATTTTTATTTCAGGCATCTAACTTCATGTCTTATGGTTAGCTCCTTGGAGACAAAGCAAAGCTGGAAATAATGAGGTCGATCTGTAATGAGCCTTAAAAAAAAAATTGTTTTAGTTAGGACAAGAAATACACAAATTCAACTGCAATAATTAATGTATTTCATAATATCAGAGTCTCTTCCTCATATCTTGCTCAAGGTGGTGTTGAGATCTTGTATCCCCTTTCCAGAATTCTCTGAGACTTCATTTGCCTGAGAGGCCCGTTCCCTCAACAAGCCTCTTCCTGCCAGGATTTCTGTCATTTGTATCAAATCTTGCTCTCATTCTCTTCTGCTCTCAACCCCAGTTGTGTTGTCAGCCCTTTTATTTCTATGAACTGTGTAATGTCTTTTAAAACCCCTGTGTATCATCATCTGGTGTCTTTGTTCTGCCTTGGAAAAGATCACTGATCTGCACCCAGGTGCTTACAGAGAGAGTGAAGGAAACTGGCTTCTCTGGGCTTCAGCCGTCCTCTTGCCTCCCTTTGAAGGTGAATCGCTCATACTAATGACTCGCTATCGTTACTTCCCTGTGGAATTTTAGCTCACTGTGGTAGTTAAAAAGTAACCGAATGACAGTGCACGGACTTCCCTCCACTTTAGGGGACCTGGTGCTGATGATTTATTTATCGTTTTTGTTTCAGCAGGAGCTGCGAACCCCTGTCAAAGATCAGGGCTCTGCTGTGCACATGAAGGGTGTGCGATGTAATGGAAAGATGGTCTCTGTCTCAGTGAATTTGCAGTTGAGGTGTTGAAGCGTTTTGCTTTCGTGTGCCAGGATGGTTTGAGGCTGTTTAACTGGAGGAGAGAGGGTGAGCTGGGTGCAATAGCAGGTCCTTTGAGAGGTGCTGGGAAGGGGGTCTTTAATGGGTTCGCACGGTACATTACTCGTGCAGCGGTATGTCAGATGCTAAAAACCCCGGAGTCAAAGGGACAGGCGACAGTAATAGACTTTTCCATTGTTAGCAGGGAGCAGTGATTACAAATTACATCCAGGAGCCTGCCAGATAAACAGGTTGAGAGAGAACATGACCAATACAAGAGCAAAGACTCTTCATTAAAATTAGTTCTTCCTGTCATGTGCACAACTGCTTCATGGAGAGGGGGACTGCGGCTGTCTGGATTATGGGAGATCCAGACAAGTGGGCTGCAGAGTAAGCTGTCATGTGCTGTGACACCAAGTAATGCAAATCAACTCTGTTCCAGGAAAGCCATTTCCATGTCAGCCTCTACATGAAAATTATCTGACTTGAACAAGGGTTTCTTTATGAAGTTAAAAGAGTTATTCCCAAGGATTGGAATTTGTCTCTGTCATGGAGAAATGGCCAGAATGGACTTCAAAGTGCAGTCAAAGGATGAGATAATGTGAAACAAGCACTTTTTTTTTTAATAGCCAACAGCCCAGAGAGAGGAGCATGTCAGCTTAAAAAGTGTATTTCTGTCTGAACTATCCAACCTGCTGTTTTACAAGTAATGCATGGCATTACTGCATTTTTCAGTGATGAAAGAAGGAAAACACCTCTCAGTCCATTCTGCTCCGGGTTTGACACTTCATGCATACCTAGTGTTGCTATTCCTGTGTGTAGTCGGTTGCTCAGTCTCCTTAGGCTTGAATGGGTGATTCAGAGCTCCAGGAAGCCCCAATTGTCTTTGTTTTGCTTTTAATCTGGATGGCACTTGGGAGTAACACTTGAGCCTGCTTTTTTTAGGCAATTTTTCAAGTTCAGAGGATCTCATTGAAGTTTGCTTCCTACAATCCTTTCATCCAGTCTGTTTGAAATTCTGCTTTTCCTTTGGCTTTGTTTGGCATCTATTCAACTATCTCCTGTTTTGTAGGAATGATTTTCTGCCTTTGTTAGTGGCCCACGACAGCTTACTCGGGCTGGTGATGGCAGCTGACTGCTGAAGCACACTGGAAGGTGATTGAAATAATTTCACTGCTCCTCCTGTCTCATGGCTGTGGTTGCTAAAGGATATTCTACTTGTCCTGGGGTAGGGAAGATGCTATGCATTTTCCTTGGTCTAACTACTATGTCTCTTTATAAGATGAACTCGCCATGAAAAGGACTGAATTACTTGTCTTTTCCGTGAGCTCAACTCTTGTCAGTCCACAGGTACTCAAGAAGTCATGAATAATATGCAAAGGATAAAAGGAGGCGGAGTTTATTTTTTGTATTGCCACAAGGCTTTGAACGCCACTTGTGTACTTTCCCTCACTGTTCATGTGTGCGTGAGCCCTGAGGTTGGGAGGATTTTCTCTTCTTCCCTTCAGAAATTAATGGTGTTTCTCCCTGGTGACTCCAGTTCTGTGCTTTGCTTTTCATGAGAGGGACTCCAGACACCCTTTACTTTAATTCTAGTGAAATTAAATCATGCAGCAAAGCAGAGCTCTGGACTTGCACTGTTTAGATGCACATGCATGGTAGCTACTCTTGTTCAATTTTGAGGCTTTGCAGCCAGCACCAGTGCTATTTTGTGATGTAGCAGATGGTCATTTGTTCCCTGAAGCAGTGTCACTTCCAGTGGGTCTTTCTATGCTGCTTCATGTGCCTGGGTAAGCCACCTGCCAGGACATGGGATCTCTCCTCCAGAGGTGTTTGTGCTTCCTCTGTACCCTAAAGATGTGAAAATGAAAAGTGTATGTTTGAAGTACAATTTAATAGTTTGTGGTAGTGGGATTCTTTTTGTTGTCGTTATATGGAAGGATGAGAGAAATGGGGGAGTGAAAATTTGAGCAAGAAAAAGATAGAGGGATCTTATCTCCTCATGGCATCAGAGTACTCCTGGTTCTCAAGTCATGGGGAGCAGGCAGTGTCTCCAGTATTAATTTCCAGGTTATCATATGCTGTCTGGTATGTACAGACATTATAGCATCTTTCCTGTAATTAGGGGTCAGACAACGTTGTCATTGTCACCCCTGTACTATAATGAATTAGACCCTGCATAAAATAATGAGCTATGAGCTGAGATTTTATGTGTGCTCAAGGACTGAGAGCCAGCACTTCCTTTATTTTCAGTCTGGCTTACTTAATTATAGGTGGGTCTGAGAGCACCACAAATTAAGGTTGTGTGATGATCAACTCTATTTTAAATTGCTTATTGCTTGATCAAACTCCAAGCAGCTAGGATTGAAGTTTTCTGGGGCTGCCGTCTGTCTGAGGTGGAATTATTGAAAAATTTCAGTTAAAACGAGCTCCATAATTTCTGAGACAAATGCTAAAGAATAATGTTTGGTTTTATTCTGGGAATCTCTTGGGGTTTGTTTTTGGGTTTTTTTTTCATTCTTTTATTATTCTTAAGAAGTGATATTCTGATTTTTACATTCGCTTTAAAGCAGGGTTTCAATATTTGGTGAGAGGAGCCAGGCTTTTGTCAGTGGATGTACTTTTTTCCTTTCTTATGCAAATTTGGGCAATTTGTAAGTATTTGAAAAATTACAGTTAGCACATGTTCACTGGAATCTCTTCTGTTTATCTGTGGTTTTAATCTAATGTTTCTGATTCTGTCTTTGCTGAGCATATTCCCACCTTTCTGCATGTGAAGGGTTGACCAGGCAGCAGGTGCCTGAGAGCAGTTGGTTGCTCTGAGTGGAGGGACTGAGAGGAGCCTTTCTCTGATGGGATTGTGTTGGGGCGTGATAGCAGCAGTGAGATTTGGGCATAAGAACTGCAAGTAGAGTGCCTGTGCAAAGAGTCTGGTAGGAATGAGGTTAAGCAAGGAGAAACTGGGATAAATTGCTGCATGGAGGGGGGAAAATGGCTGATACAAACCAGTGAGTGTGTTGGGAAGGGATCGTTTGGGGAGCTGATGGTGGGAGGTGATGCAGGGTCTGGGTGAGGGTGGCAGTGCAGTCAGCTCCAGTGAGAAGCAGAGGCTGAGGCTGGTGGCAGGTCCCTGGATGAGGAAGAACAGGGATACCAGAGGAGCAGATGAGGGCTTGCTGGTAAGATGTCAGCACCAAGAAAGAAGCCTAGCATTTTGGTTTAGGAACTCTTCAATTTTGCTGTTTTTTCTCTCCGGCAGGCTGTGCTTCACAGCTCCCTTGTGTGAAAGACAACCTACTTCTTCCGTCAGCTCTTCCATTAGCTCACTTGGCAAAGGTCTCTGCCATAGTCTAGGGTCTTTTGATGAACCCTGTGGATGCAAAATGATGCAATGTGATGTATTTTTAATGATTTTTTTTTTTTTTAATGAGAATTTGCAAAGAAAATTGCATTAAATACACATTGAGGTTGTGAAGTCAAGCCCACACAAGTTAGGAAATGCTAGGACAAAGTCAGGCTGTGGACCATTAATTCAGGCTCTCTGAACACCATAAATGATCTCTGGTGCTCTGATCATGTATGTCTCTGGCTGATAGGACGTCTGCCACTAGCAGTGCACTAGATGGATGGTGGCTCCTTGGTATCAACTAAAAAATAAATAAATAGAATTAGTTCGTGTGCTGTGTAATCATGAGGTCTGAGCACTTGTCCAGAACTGTCTGTAGGGAGGTGAGTTGTCTCTGCAGTCTGTCACCACTGCTCATTTTAGATTACAAGGGGGGAAGATGCCTGGATTTTGCTCCAGTTACTTTGTCCCTGCTTTGGTACCTGCCACACGTATGCTGACAGGCTGGTCTCAAAAAAGGGGACAGTACCGTGTTCCCCACCTCACCTTCAGTTAAGGGAAATGGCTCTGGCCCTAAAGCGCTGGGAGGCATTGAGCCTCTTGAAGCAATTGTTTTTTCCCAGGGCTTTTCTGGCAGGGTGCGACTTCATGCAAACCTTGTGCCAGCTGGTTCTTAGTAGCACTGTGTGGCTCTGCATGTGCTGTTGAGGAAAGTGGTACAAGACCTGAACTCTAAAACCAGTTCCCTGACAGCAGCAGGCACCAGGCAAGTTGTGGTAGACCACAACTGCATGGAATGAAATATGAAAGGCATCTGAGGTAGGTAGGCTCTAGTGGGAATGCAGTGTGGCTTTTCCTGCACAGCACATCACTACTTGATGAGGTGCTAAATAATGTTTTGGGAGTTCAGCCACCACTACAACCTCTTTTGGGCCCTATGAAATAATGGACCGGTGCCCTAGTGAGTACCTTCTTTATGCCAATGAAAAGCCAGAATGATCATGCTCCCAAGCAGATTTTTTTTCCCTCAAATTAAATATGAAACTGCTTTCTGCACCTGTACAGTTCTTCCCTGCGTGTAGGAATGGCTGGGATGCATACAGAAACTGATGCCATGTTTTCTGCAAATGGAATTGAGTCATTAGGATATGAACTTGCATAACAATTAGGAAGGCTGATAAGGTTGAAACTTCATGTCCTTTTAATTAGGCTGTGTCCATTTGCAAAATTAAGAAATGTAATTAGTTGAGGAAAGAGGAAAAAAAAGTCATAAAATGTTACTATTGCTTCTGAACACCCTGTTTCTAGCAATGCACCTGTTTTTGCAAACTTCAGTCTTCCTGGCTGAAGCAAGAACATTTATGGGCTTGAGGTGGTACCATTTTCTTCTGTATGCCCCACAATAGCAGTCTGAATAAACAGGCACTTAAGAAATCACTCCTTAGTGAAGATATGGTGCCCGTGGTGCTGGGGAGTGAACGGATGGCTTGGGGTGTGGTTAAGGCAGAGGGGCTGGGACACGAGCAGAGCTTAGCTATCAGCTCTGAGCCAGGCTTCCTGCGGACATCGTGTATGGCCTCCTGTGTATGCACCAGCCCACAGATCTGCTCTGGACAGTGCTCCTGGTGAGGAGATTCCTCTTTCTGGCCATGTGGGATGGAGCTCCCCACCTCCTTTCCCAAGGTTATATATTGCTACAAGGAGCCAGCAGCCTCTGCTGCTGTTGACCTCCATTGTTTTGTTTAAAGGTGTTGAGCCAACAAAGAAGGGCCGAAACTGTGGATTTATGACTCTTGTTCATTTGCTCTTTATTTAGAAAAGTCACCGCCCAGTGTGAAGAGGTTGCACTCTGAGAGAGGTGATGAAATATTGTCATTGACCTGCTGTACAGACCATCTGTCTCTCCCAGGGCTACTCTGGCATATGGTGAAGAGTATTGCTTTTTCTGTGTGGGCTTTCATTTAATTGGCCTTGATTCACTGCTAATTTTTCAGAACTTAAATCAAAGCAACCCCCAAAACTTTAAATACACTGTGACAACCTGAAGCCTTATTACAACCAAACTCTTGAGACTATTGGTTTTCTTAAGAGACGTGAAGGAAATTTTTTGACAGACCAGAACACTATTGATTAAAAGATGATTTTTAGCAGATAGATGAGGTATAAATTTAATATTTGGCATATAATCTTGCCTTTTCTGCACACTATTCCTGATATATTAGCAAATATTTCAATGAAATAATGTCCTGTGATCATTTAGGTTTTGCAGCTGGAAAACATCTGCCCTGTGGAGGCAGATTTTTTTTTTCTTTATGGCAAAATTAAGGCTCTGTGAGTGCATGAAAATGATTAAGGAGAGCAAGTGTTGCATGGAAATTTTCATTATCGGTGAAAATGTTATTACAGCCCTACAAATTCATGGTTAAAAAGTATAGATTTGTTGAGCTTGGAAATTAAATGGCTGTACTCAAATATGCTTATCCCAAACTGACTGAAGTGTCTCTTGAAGATTAGTTGAACTTCATTCTTAGAGGTATACTTGTGGCTATTCAGTATCTCTTTTTGGAGGCATAGTAACGATTCCATACTCTGATATTCTTGATACTCTACATATTCAAGTGTATTTTTGTTCAGCAAATCCCTCCTTTTCCATCAGAGGTACTGCTAGGTAACAGTAAAGGGCAATTTGGTAACCTGTGTTGACCAAGGAAGAGTGATTTGCTTTCCCCATTTTTCTCTCTTCTGCTTTCTGAGAGAGTGCTTCAGGACCTGCCTATCTTTTGGGGATGGACAGCTGATTTAATTTTGTGGTTTCATTTTGTTTTTGTTTCAGTGAGTACACTTTCTGAAGGTAATAACCAGTGCAGGCTGTATCCTTCTGGGATGGTATCCACTTTGGCTGCAGTACTCGCCCACTTGCAAGACCTGATTTCTGTGTGTTCCTCTCTCAGAATGGGACCCAATAATGATTTTCTACCTTAAATATCCCGAGCAGCAGACCAGAGGAAAGACTTACATGATGGCAGCTCTCCAGTGACCCTGCTGTAGTATTCATAACGCAAAATTTCCCAGAGAGAGCTGAGAGCAGAAAGTGTAGCCAGCTTTGGGATGGTATCAGTGTTTTGGTGAGTTTGGGCTCCCAGGGATGCTGGTATAATTTTTCATGAGTCATCGCTGTAGTGTTGGAGAGGCTACCTTGATTTTGTGTACTATCACTGCTTTGTGAGCCAAATAAATGCCAGTGTTAACTGGAATCTGGTATGGGTATATGTAAATAGAGACAAATAGGTAAAAATGCAGGGCGATTGTCTCTTGTTTGGCAGGAATGATTTCCAGTATCTCAGCAAAATCCTTTGTTTTCCCAGTCAGTCTTGAAAAATAATGCACCTCCCAACTCCCAACAATGAGATTAAATAACATTTTTTTTTTTTTCCATCCGTGTCCCAGTTTATAGCTTTTCAGATATTATTAGGTTGTGTATTACTTAGATGTAGCAGGAATGATGCACTTTCTCTATTGGGAGAAATTTGGGGTAATTTCAACAGTATGTTGAACTCTGTGATGCAGAATTGGAAACTCTGTAATCTTGTCTGCTGCACAAATTGATGACCCTTAATGGCAGACTGTGTAATACTTTTTCTTTCAGTACTGACCTGGCTGGGCAGATGGCTAATTCTGTTGATATCCTTCACAACTTACATTAATTATCTCTCTTTTTTTGTTGTGTGGAGAGAAGTTAGTATTTCAGAGAGTTTGTGTCTGCCATGCTGGCCTACAGGAATATATCTGGCACGTGAACTTTCTTTTAACAGTTGTGTTTAATATATACCGAGAGCATTTAGCTCTCAGAGGCCATCTGAACATCTTCAAAGGGTTATTGAATTGTTTATTGATCTACTTCATTACTGATGTTCCTCTGGTTCTTTTTGATGTCTTGTCACTTAATGCAAAATGTAATGCCAAGCTTTAAAATTAATAGTTGTGCAGGAAGCTGTACTTGTGTAAATATTAGGGTATGTTTCTCTTTTGAGTGAGAATGTGCTAGATTGTCTAGTAAATATTGCTGCCATCTGAGTTTTATCCTTTTCATGTCCCTCACTTGGCATTCCTCTCTTCCTCCTAAGAAAGCTGAAGTGTCTGAGGTTTTATCTTTTAGGTTTTATAACAGTCTAATCTCTTATTCTGCTATCAGAAGCTTACAGACTAGTTCCCTGATTAAGAAAATAAATTTGATTAATTTTCTTTCCTTTCCTTTAATGTTTTCCGTGTATTTCTCTTACATTTGTTAAATTTACTAGCTAAACGTTTCTGTTAATTCCCTCCCTCCACCCCCCATTAATTTATTCTGTCAGCTTTTGAAGATTTTTAAACTTCTGGAGTAGACAATAGTCTGTGCCAAGGAGTTCCACAGTTAGTATATTTATTTCTTGGAAAAGTGTTTCATTTTTAACCCTGCCACCTGAATATTCATTTGTGGATTTTCATAGTATATTTTTAATTTGTGGGTAATAACTCTTAATTTATTTTTTAAGACTTGCAGGATATTAAATATATTTGTCATAACCTGTATGCATTGCTTCTTTTTTCCATGATTAAGATTATAGCCTGTTAGCTTATTTCTTGTACAGAAGTGGTTCCATATCTTTGGTTATCTTCGTCACCTCTTACTGTCTCTTCTATTTCTAGATTTTGCATTTGATTTAGCCTTTCTAGTCCATTGGCTGATCTTCTACTGTCACTGTGTACCCACAGCAGCAGCAGGAGGTTCCCTGATACCAGATTAATTTTTGTGATAAAGTAATGTGGAAGTGTGTTAAGTGGCAGAGTGAGAAATAAGGCTTCCCTCTGGTGATAAGGCAGGCTTGGAGCTGTTTCATTTAGATGTACAGCTTCTCCAGACAAATGGCTTTACCTATGAGGCAATCCTGCCTGTTTGCATTTGCCCAGCTTCCTGCCCACCTTCCCCTCCCAGCCACAAAAACTGGACACTGTTTTCCCACTGCCCTTTGGATGCAGCTCTGAGTTACTGGCCAAGTGTGTGTCATGGGGGTGCTGAGTGACCAAAGCATGTAAATTGGCCTGTTTGAGTTATCAGGCTCTTTTGGCTCAAAAGGCAGAGCTTTGTGCCACAAAGCTGTCACATTCATGTATTTCTGGTGTTCACTGTGTGTTATACAGGACAGTTTTTCTTTTCCGTTTTTCTTTTCCTTCTTTTAAAGAAGTCCAAAAGCCACGCTTTCCTCTCTCCCTCCCCACCCAAAATACTGAGAATGAGCTGAAATACTGCAGGGATGGGGGGAAGCTTTTAATATTTAGGGCTGCAGAAAGTAAGCTATTCCATTAGAAACGGTCAAAGTTAAGGCTGCGTGTGCAGTGTTAGATCCTCCTTTTGTGCATGCAGCCCTGTCAGTTTTCGGTCACTTGCGTACTGTTTTTTTTCTGTAAAACATCAGGTGTTTCAACAACACCAGAAATGTTGTAAAATCATAGAGTAGAGCTAGATATGCTTATTGATGTGATTCTTCTTTTTCTCCTGCTGGCTTCGCCATTTTGTTGTTATAGTTCAGTCTGTAGCTTGATGACACTGCTTCTCTCCCCCATCTCATTGTCAACTGTCGTTCCCTACCTTTCGAAAATCTACTTCAAATGTAAGTGAATAAAAAGCAGTGGAGAAAACGACATTAGGAGGGGAAAAACGAAAGCAAATCCTCAGCAGTGTGAGGCTGCCAGAAATGTTCAGAAGCTGACAATGATGAACTGTTCATCTAAGCATAAATAGTCTTCACAGTCTCTGTGTTTCTTGCCTTGTGAAACGGTACTCATTATTTTTTTTTCCTTTTTAAATATTTGGTGATCACATCATTTACTTTGTCTAGTGTAAGCTTTTGTTGCAGTCACTCTTCACTTTGCTGTACGTGAAAACCAGGAGTCTACAGACAGTCTGGTGTGCAGTGAAATGAGCAGTTAACTGTAGCCCGGCCTGTAGTTTTGTGATCTGCCATGTATTTTACAGTGAAAACATCAGGATAGAACACTGCAAAATTGACAGGGATTTTAATCTTTTTCACTGTTTACATACTGAAGATAAGGACACTGCTATGACACAAAGACACTTCAGGAAGATTTCAAACAGCAGCAAAAAAAATCCTCTCTGTGGGGAAGAAAATGTATCATGTAGGCTGTTTTGTCATTTTAAAGTTAAAACATTTCTTTTCCCAAGAGTATTAGCTGAGGAAAACCTCATATTTTTTAAAGCAGTTAAGTAGCCAGGAAGTCAATAATATGTATAAAATGTGTAATAAATGTTGACTTCTATGCCTTTACTCCATGATACCTTGTCATACTTGACATAGTGTCCATGCATAGACTGAAGACGCATCATTTCTATTGAGAGGGTTTGTGTTTGTGAAGGTTTGTACTGCCCCATTAAAAAAAGAAAATGATTGCTATTCAAAAATGATTAAACCTCTATCTCCTGATTATGATTTTTGTAAAATATTTTCACAAAAGAAAATCCATTAAGAAAATAGGTACTGTGCTGCGGGAAATCTCGGCAAACAGAAAAGCACAACTAAAATTGTGTCTTTGGGTAATCAAAGCTGCTGCTGTTAGCTGCTGCTCTTTCAGGTTTCACTAACTGAAGTCCATTGACTTAAATCCATTGTTTATATTAAGAAAGGGGGAGGGGAGGAAAAAGGCTCTGGGGTTGGGTTTTTCTTTTTTCCTTTTTTTTATTTTCTTTTTTCCAGTATTGTCCCTGTCTCAACATGCCACAGTTTCATCTGAAACAAGGGATGCATGAAGCTTTTCAGTCCGGGTTTTGTTTCCCTGTATTTTGTATATTTGTTTAATATGCTGACTGGCACCTCTAAAAAAATGACTTAATCAGCATATCTGGCCCAAATACTAGGCTTGACTTAAACATACTGACAGTGTCTTGGCTTAAGGACAACTGAGACTAGTTTGAATTTTTTGTTCTGGGATCTGTGTAGGTAGAGGTGATAGAAGAAAATAATAGTCTGAAAATCTCTCTTGTCCCTTTCCCAGCAGTGCCACAAAAGTCAAGCCCCAAATGCTTCTTTTGATCTCATTTGTAACCTCATGTAGCTTTGGAGAGTCACTTTTGACTTACAAGACCCTCTGTGGGAAGAGGAGCAGCTTTCTAATTCCACTGCTCAATTCTGCAGGCTTGTGTTTGAGTCACTTGGTCCTTTTGCCCTCTCTGAAGCACCAGTGTATTGCATTTACTTTTGTAACCTGAGGAGCTGCCAAGCAATGTAATCTCATTGGCAGTTCTGTCTGGCCAACACAGAAAGCATCCTCTCCCTCTCTGAATCCAGGGAAGTCATCTGAACTAGTCACTGTGGCAAGTCCTATCATGACAAGATCCAAACTTGACTTACAACGTTATTTTTTTTCCAGGTACTCCACATCTGCATTCTCCAAACTAAGCAAAGTAGGGATCCGACATCCTCCACCTCTTCCTTTCATTGGAAACCTGCTCTTTTTCCGTGAGGTAGGATATGTTTTTCTTTTTATTAATTAAAGTGATGGGAAGAGTGGATAGGAGGCAGGAGGAATTGACGGAAATCCTACGGTTCACTGGTACCACCCCTTCAAGCACATCCCTCTGGAAAGGACAAGCAAAACTCAGCTGTTTGAATGAATTGGTAGAAGCAGTTGTGTGTAAGCACCTCTAATTCCAGGGTAAAGTAAACTTGAGGGAAAGAAAATGTGTAAGCTCCTGCAGTTAATTACTTCAGCTTTTCCAAGAAAGTTCATGCCCTCAGTGAAACAAACTTAGTTATGTGAATAGAGCAGATTATTTTAACTAGCCCCAACTGGTTTGTTCTGAGTGGTTTTGGCTCCTACAACCTTTCTGTTTGTTTGCACTTCTGCTGATTGTACACATTTATTTTAAAGCCTTTAATGTTGCTTGCTCTTAAGCAGTAACTGGGATTAGGTACTGCTGAATGTTGTTGCTCTATGCCACAAATATTGGGGCTGTGAGGAATAGGAAGTGGTGGGATTTTCCCTTCCAGATTTTATTCCCTTATTTTTCTCACCCACTCTCTTTCAATAGACTGCTAATGCTGTGGTTTGTTCCTTGTTCCATTTCAGTAATACTGCTGAGGGTCCTAGGTACCTTAATAATGAGGATCTGCCATTTCTCTGGTTGGGTCTTACAGTAAAATCTCTCCAGTGTGTCTCTGTTGCAGCCCAACAACTTTTCAGGAAATCTGGGCCGACTCCAGCTGCTGCCCAGTTTTCCCTGTTAAGTGCATGGTCATCAATATCCATGCTGAGATTTGAATTATTAATGAGAATATATTACCTCTTACCTTGGTCTTCGTGGTGATTGTTCTGTCAATATCTGACTCACTGTTAGATAAAACCCTTTTAAATACCAGTTTTACATGTACATCTGATTTCATTTTGAAAATCGCATAAAAGGTAGACTTAATCCACTCTATATTAATTTGAACAGGAATTGGCAGGGTGACTTTAACTTACAAGGGATTCTGGTGGTATGGAATGAAGTTTAGTTCACCCTTACTCTTCTGGTTTCAATTCAGCTGGGTTGGCAGAAAGCCGCTCATTCTGTAGCTCCTTAGTGGTGAAATCCAGTTATCATTAATCACCTGCTAGCACTTGCTGTTAGGTAAAGGTGACAAAATTATTTTGGTATATTCTAGGTAGGCTTGCCCTGTACCAGCGTAGAAGTGTAAAGGTTTTGGGAAATGACCCCAAATAATCATATGATCTGTTAGGCAAACTTCATTACTAGAATAGCATTCATTAAATTAACTTAAAGCAGCCTAATGCAAAACAGTTAACCTTGATTTTACTACCTTTTAGGAAGAAAAATAAAGATAGCTGAGAAATTTATCTTGGGATACCAAGGAATAACAATTTCAGGTGAGGTTTTGAAATCGAGTGGAGTGGTGCAAAGCCATGAGCACTTCCAGGCTGTATGTCCGGCACTTTGGCATTTCACTGCCCATCTTCTCTACCATGCTATCACTGCCCCTAGGAATGGGCAGGGAGGAGTCCAGGCTCTTGGTAATTTCTTTTCCTTCCCTCATATATTTTGCCATTTTTTCTGGAGCTGCTCCTGGGGCTGCTTTCCTAGAATAGTGCCCATAGCAATGTGCCAGTAGTGGGAACCCTGCTTTTATACTGCAGGTTCTTGTCTATAAGAGTATTTTCAGGGGCACAAATGCTCTCACTGCAATCAGTAGAAGACATCATCCACTTCCTCTTTCCCAGCAGGCGAAAACCAGGGCTTGCCCATCACCTGGAAATGGGGATGATTTTAGGGGCTTAGCTATGGGAACACAGCTGTGCATGAGTAGCGGCTTGTTGGGGCTGGGTTTACTTTATATACATATTTTTTATAGGAAGCAGGAAAAGGTTGATTTGTTCTGTTGCTACATCTACAATATTAAGAAGTTCTTGCCCTTCCGTGTTTATGCAACCATTCTATTTCCACTGAAATAGCTGTTTGGAGAGTTTCCCTTTTAAACAGGCTGGCTCTTTCTTAGTATTGCTAATCTTGTGTGGAGAAAACACATGAACCACACTCCCATTGAATCATCAGACTAGTGCTTTTCAACCATGAACATTTATTTCAAAGGAATCAATGAATGGTGACTAAGATGAATGAATTGATATGTGTCGTATGGGAATCTGCATATGTGCAATTCATACATTTCCAGTGTCAAATTTGGTCTGCAAATTAACAGAGGTTGAAAAGCCCTGAACACAAGTGAGATCTGGAAGATAAAAGGAAACCAAGAGGCTTCAACACATACAGCCTTGCAGTCCTCATCTCATGGATTCAGGCTTTTCTTCTAGAATATGATTGCTAGAAATGTAAGGAAAAGAAATAAAGCAGGAGAGGAAGTCTCTTTGACATAATGGAGTAAATCTAGGACCTGGGAATTTAAGAAAAAACATTAAATATTAGAAAATCTCACCAAAATTCTGTAAGCAGTATTTTACAATTTGTAATGGCATAAATTCAAGGATTTGCTTGTCTTCTCCCTTACTTGGGTATAAATTACTTCTGCTGAAATAAATGGAGTTTCCTGTTTTGCGGCACTGTACATGTGAACAGAGCTTCAGGCCTTATCCTTCTTTTGCAAAACTTCTTCTTTAAATGTGCCTGGAAACAAAGGAACAGCGCAAGCAGGATTTGATCAGTAGTGCTGGGTTGTGGGGTATTTAATAAACTTTCAAAGGTATTTTAAACAAGAAAATATTTTGTTCATGGGATTTTTTTTTTTTAATAGAATTATTTCAAGAATTTCTTGAACAGTGTATTTTCTTTGAGTATAGTAATAATAGCTGTTAGTATAGTGTCTCTCAGAGAGGAAGAGGAAGTGTGGAAAGTAAAGGGGCTAAGGAAAATACAATAGTAAAGACCTGTCTCCACCACAGAAAAGCAGAGTTTAAGAGCTGGCTTGGGGAAAACAAAGTTATTTTACTGTAAGTCACCCCTTCTCTCTCAAGTACAATAAAGGGAGATAATCACACTCTGAAACTAAAACATATCCGAGTTAATCGGCTTATCTCAACAATGAGAAGATAAGAAATTATTGCAGTTCTGCAGCTGGGAAATTATGTGAGTCCAAGATATTAGATTAAAAATTCTTCCATTGCATGAGAACAATTTGTGGTGGGTAAGTCTGATGTAATAGTAAATATGATTAGGCTCCTTAAAAAAGCAGCATGTTCAGTTTTTTTCTGAGCAGACTTGCAGCTGACAGGCTGCTGTTTTGCTACAAATTCCTGACTGTTTGCTCACCTCTCCGTGTGCTGCGTTTCTGCTGTGAGTATGTAAAAACGTGAGCCTTGTTTGTGATAGCTGTGTAATGGTTATGCAGGGGTATACACAGCATGGACCTTCACACATGGATCTGTATGGGCTTTATAGCAGCAGGTTGCAGAAAAACTACACCAAACTCTTATCAATTCCCAGGCTAATGATTTTATTACGTGACAAATGCTCTGAAAACCGAGAAGCCACATATCTGTATGGCCCTTTCTCTCTGGCATGTACTTGACCTGTTGCTATGGCTGTGCTGTGCTTTTCTCCCCCTTTCCTGTTCCTTACCTAAAACGACAGCTACGCTGTTTTTAAATGTCATTGGCTCTGACATTTGCACGGCCCTGGCTGCCTGGTACTGTACCTGTGTGCACTGCTCCCTACGCAGCCTCTTGGAGAGCCACGCTGTGCTGCAGCAGCCTCGGGCCGCCCCTGATGTTTTGGGGTGGTGGTAGGTGTGTGAGTTGCTGCCTTGTTTTGGTCCCTGCTAGGTGGGATGTGCAGCTGAGGGATGTGCTTTGGGTCCTTTTAATGGCGTGATCATGTGTTGCTTTCCTCCTATTACGCCTAGCAAGCTCCAGTGATGCTCTTGACTGTCTGTGTGCTTGCATCCCTGCCTGGCATGCTAATGAAAGACATCACTCTCTTTAGCCCCTCTCAGCTTGGACAGGATACTCTTTGTTTACTCTGTTTGTTTCAGTCTGTCCTACTTGTAGATCCTGGGCTGCCCCGGAATGGCCCATTTCTGCTGAATGGAAGTGGGGGCTGTGTGGGAGCTTTGTCTTGCTTTCAGTTTGGGATCTGGCTGGGCTGTATTTTTTTATGGCTGATGGGTGGGAGTGGAGAAGGGGGGAGTGCAGGGAGGAAGCAGAGAGCAAACATAATTTTTTTTTTTTTTTCTTCACTACACATCTGCCAAAAGCATCCTTCGAGTTGGATGTGAAGAAAAATAAAAGGCAGAGTCCTTGCAGGAAAGAAATTAACTCCATGTCTAATATTTAGCCTAGAAAGCACTGTGTGGGTGCTTAGAGAGAGAGGCTGCAGTGTTTACTGCTCTGGAATTTAATGACACAGCATTCAAACCTAAACAAGGTTGGAGAGAGGCAAATGGCGAGGGGAGCAAAGAGGGGGGAAGGGGAGCTCTCAGGCTCTGGACCTGGATTGAATTACAAGAATAATATGACTTATATTGACAGTGAAAGCCTGCATATGGTTTTGCGTTTCTTTGTGCAGATAAACAGGAGAAGAATGAGACTGGGAGTGTGTGTTTTGCAAATTGATAGCTATTTGTGTGGAACCAGAAAGGGTGGCTGTGGCATCACCAACCAACCAGCCTTATCTCCCCCAGATGACTGTGTGTATTTGCTGTGGACTGCCAGAAAAGATCTCTTGGGGTGATCCCGGTCTTCTCCTATGTCCTGGGAATGCCACTACCCTAGACTGGGAGGCATGTAACTAAACCTAACCATGTCGCTGCCTGCAACATGACAGAAAACCTGGGGTTAGATGTGAGTTTGTGTATATTTCTACATCTCTAAAGCCAGTCTTTCTCCTGTTTAAAAATGTGTATTTTCTTAGTTTCATCTGATACTCTGTGCTACCTCCTTTGATCAGATGTTAGCATTGTCAGATAACCTGACAAAGTTGGTGCGGTATCTGTTTGTGGGAACCTAAAGCAGGAAATCAAGACAATTGGCTGTCTCCCACTTGATTTAATGCTATTTGCAGCATTCAGCAAGAGCTGGACCTCAATTTCTGAGACGAGCATCAGGTAGAGCTGTTCTGTAGCTCACCCCAGCTACTCCCTGCACTGATGGGGTCTCAGCAGGGTGAGCCTGTGTCTGGAGGAGCAGTGTGTACACCTGAGAGACCCTTCTTTAGAGACACAATGTCCTTGGCTTCTTTACACTCAGTGTTTCCCATAACTGTGTTTGCAAGATACACCTGAATGTGACATCAACTTTAAATAACACTTGTTGACGCTGAGACAGTATTAGAGTGCACAAAGCAAAGGTTTTATGTGACAGAAAAAGGGGATGAATCATCACTGCCTTGCTGGTGAATAATGGTGACCCATGCAATGAAGGTGGCAGTGGTCATGGCAGATGCCTTTGCTCTTCTGGACTATACAGTTTTTTCATTTGAGGGAAGAAACAATTCCTTTTTGTATTACAAGGAATGGTGTGCTGACTGTGTGGCTTTTTCCTAGAGCAGATCTAACATCTGTTTTTGTGCAGGGCTGTATGAATGCTTGCCATAGACCTCAGAAGTTGCCCCTAGAAGGAGATGCAGACTTCAGTGATGAGCATTGTCATGGTTTTGGTATCCCTTAACCTGTGCTTTGGTTGTTCTTTTTGACGTACTTCATGCTCGCTTTATTAAATGCTGCATGAGGAGAAGAGGCAATAGCTGAGGCAACTGGTAGCTGTTAAGGGGATGTGGCAGCACAGCGAGTGAGAAGAGAGTCCCGCATCATCCTCCTGGCTTTCCTCAGACTCTCAGTGTGATTTTAGGCAAGTCTGACTGGGGCAAAGCTTTCTCCTTTTCTGGGTAGGCAAATCTTTTTCTCTTGCTTCACCTTGGGCCTCCTTTATCCAGCTGCAAAACAGTGAAGATAGTGTTCTGGAATAGGTAGGTCTGCTTTTTGATCAGGTTATGGTAAAACATTTTGAACAATTTCTCTGGGGCCCTGTTAGATTTGGGGAGGCTGATATCACTGCTGTCTTAAATGGACTGGGATGCTCAAAGGCCAGAGGGATTTTAAATGTTTTTGCAATATTTACAGAGCAAGGGGGATTGTGAATTAATGCCAGGCCTGAGTTCCAGCCTATGAATGAAGGTAGCTGAGTGAGGTGGTCCCCAAGATAATAATGCTGAGGGATACTTGATACTTCTCTGCTCTTCTGTGACATCCTTGACCACTGTCCTTTGATGGGTTTTTGTGGCAGCTGCCAAATGACTACCCAAGATCAATCAGAGCAGAGGTATGCATCATTAAAATGACACCTGGCTCATGAGAATGGTGTAGGCAAGTTTTGCCACGTGTTACGCCTTTTGGAAAGTATATTTGCACGTTCATCACATCACATAACCCTCTGGAATTTGCTATATAGCTTGCTCTTCAAGCAGCGTGTACTGCTAAACTAAAGCCAGCTCTGGCCTGACATGCAGCCGCAGCGAACCCAAACAGCTGAGCTGCACAGTGTTTGGGCTGAGAGAATGGGATAACGTGTAGTTGCAAAGGTAGTAGCGCACAGGTAGAGCCAGTGTAGTCGCAAACTGGACTTTACCTTGGCCTCCAGGAAAAGTAGGGACCTTCACCTTGAAGAGCAGCACAGTAGTGATATGTTTGAATAGAAGGATTCCAATAGCTGTTGTAGTAAACTCAGTGGGCTTTTACACATAAACTTAAAAAAGCAGGACTGTTTCTTGGGTGTGACTGTCTTCTCTTCACTTTTGTCTGTAGTTGCACTAGCCTGGAAAGAATGGCATTGAAATAGATAAAATCTTTTAGTCCTTGAAATTAGGAAAGAAAGCAACAGAGTCAGGGATAAATAAGAGCAACTGTTATTTTACAGGAAATTGTAACTTGCTCACGTTACCTGTCAATTTTGAGTTTAGAAGCATCCTATGTTGTTCATCTTTTTATTGCATGTGGGGAACCCCACATCCAGAAAGCCAGTTCTTCTATGTCAGCAAGACCAGTATGTATAATAATGGCTAGGTATCAGCTATAATGCTAAAATTATAGCAGGCTCAGATTGGTTATTGTGAACAGTTGTTATCCATGAGCCAACAAATTCAGCAGTCTTAACTTCATTAGCAGTGTCTAAATGCATTAGCCATATGCTCCTCAGCATATGGGTAAATACATAACAATTTATTTTCATTAGGGTTTTCTTACAAGTGCTGCTAACCCAAGCTCCACTAGAAATGTTTACAGCATGACATGTCTTTTCAGATAAGAAGGTGGCTTTCTGTACAGCAAGTCCTCCTGAAAGGGTGGCATGCAAGCTACTTCCCTGTCCTTTCTGGGAGTAGGCAGGTGCAGCTGCCATGGGTCTGATCCGCTGCATCTACCTAGGCTTGGTTTCTGCAAGGCTTTATATTAAAATGAATAATAGAAGGCTTTGGAGAGCTGCCTGTTCCAACACGTGCCATTAAATCCCTGGTATTCATTGTGTGCTGCCTTCTGGTTTCCTGTGATGCACCTTGGATGGCATCACCACGTGGTAGCTTCATAAGACTCATGATCTCCTGGATCCTTCCCATTCCCCCCTCCCCAGGAAGGATGTAGAGTTGAAATCTAACTTTCCTTAAGAGGGACCGAGTGTGAAATTAGGTTATACTCGTGGTCTGCAGTCAAATGGATGCAGTGCTGGAAAGGCAGAGTGAGTTTGTAGGGTGGGCACTGGGCAGGGCTGTGAGGGCTTCAGTAGCTGCAAAGTGGCACGGATATAACCCAGCCGCTGCGTGCTCAGGGTTCTCCTAATTTGTCAGAAATAAATGAAAACTTTTTTTCTTGAGAGCTTTTTTTAAAATTTCTTTTTTTTTT